>CM035440.1:66974629-66992129 GCA_020310875.1 Ceratopteris richardii | reverse complement strand
TGGTTTTTTTGCCACTGATAATAAGATTCCTGCTTGTGTTGTGGCAACAGGATGTGATATCATCAAGAAAGGGAGTATTTTCAGGCTGTTGGGTATTCCCATGGGCTTTGACATATCTAATGAGCAAAGGTGGAATTGGATGCTTGATAAATTTAGGGCCAAAATCTTTAAGTGGTCTGATGTGCAGCAGAGTCTTTCTCAAAGATCTTTTGTCTTAAAACACTATATCCTCCCTTCCGTGACCTATTTTCTGTCCTGTTGGCAGCCTAGTAAAAAGCAACTTGGTCAAGCCATCTCCCTTGCTAGAAAATTTTTATGGGGTGGTTCCAAAATTCCCAAAGTAGCCTGGGACATTTGCTGTATGAGAAAAGATGAAGGTGGGCTTGGGCTCATATGTCCTTCCAAGATGGCCACTCAAATGGCTGCTAAGTGGATTTTCAGATCTATATCCTCTAACGACTTTTGGGCCTGTTTGATTAAAAGAAATGTTAATAAATTCAACATTAAGCATAATAAAAGTTGGGTTAACTGTTCGCTTTGGGATGTTCTTACATCTCCTGTTGAATTTGTGCCCAAGGGTAGTCAGCTTATTTGCAATTTCTGGAAAGCTTGGATGGCTGTTAAGGCTAAGTATAATATTCCTGTCTGCTTTGCTCACAACCTGACCTTTTTAGTTCAAGACTCCATTTGGTTTGGTTGGACTAATACTGTTCCCTTCCCTTCCCTCCCTATTAGATGGAATAAATGCAGGAAGAAAGGCTTTGGGCACTGGCAGGACTTGTTAAGTGCAGGTAATGTTATTAATGATTCTGCTATTTCTGATTTTGTTAAGTTGGAAAATTACTTGTGGAGGAAGGAGATCTCCCTCCAAGATGTTGCCGGGGATATGCTTAGTTCTTACAAAAAGAACGGCAGAAGTATCAAAGAGATCACTGCGAAGCTGAATAAGAGGTGGGGTATTCAATGGTCCCCTTTGCAGTGGAAGTACAGATTCCAGTGCACTTGGGCCTTTCCCCTCTCCAACAAGCAGTCCTGCCTGAACTGGCTCATTCTTCACAAAGGCATCTGGACACGTAGCCATGCTAGGAAGTATAAAATTGATGCTGGTAATTGTAAGCTCTGTGGCAAAGAAGAGAACTTGGAGCACTTGTTCGTCAATTGTAAGTTTTCCTCTAGATTCTGGGTTGGAATCAGGTGTTTCTGTCAAAGCCAAGGTTTCAAAACTCCTAGCTGCAAAGATATCCTGCTGGGTGAAGCTCGTGGTATGGACATCTTGTTGTGGCAGATAGTCAGAAGCCACTCTTTGTGGTATATCTGGAAGACCAGAAACAGTGCCATCTTCAATAGGAGTGGGAAGGACTACTTCTTCTCCTTTTTGTTGGGCTTGAAGAAAATTTTCAATCTCTGCTTTTCCTCCAGTCGTGACTCCCAATCGGAGGACAAGAATCCCTTTGTAATTCTTAGAAACAACCACTTTAATTTGTGGAAAATAAAACTCCTCCGGATGTACTCAAAGCCTAGAGTTCATATGATCACTCTCCTTGATGATTATATTAATCTTGTACTTTTATGAGACCTCCCATCTTAGTCGGGATATTGCTCTGATGCATTTGATCCACACTTCCTCGTGAGTCTGACTTTCTGTTTGTATCTGTTACTCAGCATCAATTTTATAATTTCTGTTCTTCTCAAAAAAAAAAAAAAAAACACCTCCGTACGAATGCAACACCGCGTACTGTCTACATGTGGAATGCGACAATGGCGTTTCTACAGACCAGGAAAAGGATTCTAATCAGCTCAGAGACGGTATATCCTTCTCCTTGTAGTAATGGCATGAACCGGTCAGTCATAGAGAGAGCGAAACAGTCATATCCCTCTCCTTGTAGTAATAGCATGACCCGATGAGTCATAGAGAGAGAGGGATACAGTGAAAGCGAGAGTCACGAGTTAAGAATGGAGCTCTCCCTCTCTCTGTCTGTTTCTCTCTCTCTCACGTTCTATGCAGTCGGTCAAAGGACCCTTGAAGAACGGAGTACGCAAGTGGCACTCCTTTACAAAAGCATTTCTATGGCATTCTTGTGGAAAATTGAACGTCGTTCTTAACACGTGTCTTCGTCGTTTTCCTTATTGCAAGAATTATATGTATTATAGAACAACAGCATCAAATCTCGCTGATGAAGCTCAAAATACGCTTGCATACAAACCGTCTGAACATATATAATGAAGAGATTTTTCCGTGCATATAACTTTTTGGGAATCTCTCACTCAATTGCTTTCTTGGTTTTGATGTAGTTCAGTTCCTTCTCTTTTTGTATCATTCTTCGTGAATAAATTGAGAATGGATCTGGATATTCTTTATTCTCCTATAGTACGTTGGGTTTTACCCTAACATAGGACTTACTAAAGTTATTGTCAGAGTAAAGGCCACATTTCCATTAAATAAATAGATGTCCATGTTCTTGAGAAAGTACTTCAACGATTGGACTTCGCATCCGAATTGCATCTATCGCTTTTATTAAGAGTTTGTAGTTGTTCGTGACAACAAATATGCTCCTTAATACTCCATAAAACAACCACATTCTCCAGCGAGATTACAGATTTACTTGTCAGCCGTGATGAATAAAATTTCAACCTATTTCTGCGTGTGAGTATTGTAACATACATGGCTTGACTTTTCTTTCATAAGATAGTGGATAATTGCATGAAGATTTGATATACAGTCTTTCGCCAAAGTGCCTAGATGTGTAATGTGCACCGTTTTTGTATAAGTTGAGCGACGCTAGCTCCAAGTTTTCTATCCGGTCATTGAATTGTTTCCGAGAACAAACTACCAACTGACTTTGTATACACGTCTAGCACGTGA
Organism: Ceratopteris richardii; assembly: GCA_020310875.1. Taxonomy (NCBI): domain Eukaryota; kingdom Viridiplantae; phylum Streptophyta; class Polypodiopsida; order Polypodiales; family Pteridaceae; genus Ceratopteris; species Ceratopteris richardii. Next base: position 66,989,266 of record CM035440.1, on the reverse strand, counting down.
AGCACCGTCTCCTTGTTCTCAAAGACCAAAAGTCTAAACCTATGCCTTTTTAAGTGGTTCCCAAAATTTGTCTCGAACAAGTCTAAACTCTCGTGCTAGCCGCTCTGGGTAGAACTTTCCAACCTTCTTTTTTTTCTTGTATGATTTCTTGAGAGATATTGTTTCATCAATTGGTCAACCACTGGCCTCAAGGGAGGTTGTTGGGGGGCTTCATCTATGAAGGGGTGAAGTATTTTTTTCACCGATTGGTCGACCAATGCCCTCCCATATTTGGAGGTCTACCCTATGCCTTTTTAAGTGGTTCCGAGACTTTCTCCCAAACAAGTTCCACTGCTACCCGCTCTAGGTAGAACTTCCCAACCTTCCTTTTTTCCTTGTATGACTTCATGAGAGATATTGTTTTGCTGATTGCTCGACCACTGGCCTCAAGGTAGGTTCTAGGAGGCTTCAACTACAAAGGAGAAAAGTATTCATTTAGTGCACATTAGCACCCACAGATATGAGTCGAGAGTGATCTCAACAAAGCCCTCCCCTAGTGCAGGAAATCACATACAAGAATTTGCAAGGCCTCCAAGAATAAAGGATGAAATAGTGTCCTCAGAAGCAGAACTCCACTAGGAACAAACAGAACAAAGAATCGGCCAAAGAAGATTAGACAAGTGATAGGGCCCAAGCTCATCCACCTATAGTTGAGGAAAAAAAAGACACTAAGGTCTCAAAGATAGACTCGTAGTTGTACTGCAATCAGGAAAAGGAGATCACCGAGTTGGACTTTCTAGAAGGGAATCCATATGAAGTAGACACCAAAGATAAAACCTTGGAGATTACCACCAAAACCGAAGATAGCCTCTACATAACTTGTACTGCAATCTGGAAAAGGAGATCACCGAGTTGGACTTTCTAGAAGGGAATCCATATGAAGTAGACACCAAAGATAAAACCTTGGAGATTACCACCAAAACCAAAGATAGCCAAGAGCGCTATTGCACTAGTAAAGAGGATGGCTTCATTGCTAGAAACGAAGACAATTGGATAGTGAGAGCTCCATAATTGGATCAATACTCTTAAAAAAAGTGGTAAATTCACTCCCATAGAAGGTGACTCATAAGGGGAAATAACCATTGGATTTTCCATGGAAGAGCTGCCTCAAATGGAAGTTATGTGGTCAAGAACCCTCATTTTTTAGGAAAAAAGACGAACCCAAGAAGAAAAAAGAGAAGGCCCCTCTCTCTGAAGAGGGTAACCATCCATAATGATCATCATATCATTTAATGCAAGGGAGTTGAATGACCCCTCAAGAGCGTCTATTATTGGCCAGTGGTTGTGGGATAATAGCCTAGACTCAGATATTATTTGTACTCTAGAGGTGGAAATCGATGGATAGGACCTTCAAAAAGGACTCAACACATCTCTTTGACTCATGTTTAAATGAACACTTCACATCCCAAAGGAGTCGGTGGCATAGCTATTGGAATATATAAGTTCTGGTTTGGTAGATTAGTCAACTCCTAGAAGGATCACAAACATCATTGCATCACTGCCTCCTTCGAGGACCCCTTCCGATTCATTGTTGTCTCCATGTATGATCAAAATAGGGAGTTAGAGAGGATTGGCACCTTGGTCTCTCTGGAATTGCTCTCCCACAACATGATGCTTTGTGGGGACTTCAATATGGTGGAAGCCCTTTGGATCAGTGGGACAAAGGGTGTACCATTGACCATCAAAAGAAACATATCTAGGACAAAATCAAGCTCCACCTAGACCTTGTGGATATTATAGATATGAATGGCTTCTCTTGGTCAAACCTCGAATCTAGGGATTACTTGAGGAAAGAAAGACTCGATAGAAGTTATATTGTGCAAAACATTATCCATTAGTGGCGCTAACCCATCATCTTCGAACACATTGATCTCGCCATTTTAGACCACTATTCCTTTAATCTCACTTTCAAACCGATTGCTAAGCTCACGAAAGCACCTTGGTTTCATGCTTGCCTGATGACTTTCTCCCTTCCCTCTTTCCATGAGGAAATTACCTTGGTTTCAAACTCTGCATTTGCTAATGGTGCCTCACCAGCCAAAAGTTGGAGGGTTGCAGTTGAGAAGACTTGTCAACTTCTGGTAAGGACTTACATAATACTTTGCAATGTTACATGGAGGTGGAGAGAGCAGCTCTATCGGAGACTCTAGTGTCTTGAGGAGGAGGTGAACAAAGGGAACTACCAAGGTTCCATTTATTTGATCGAATAATTAAAACACCCGAATATATTTGTTTCACTTGTGATTGTCCAAATAAACACCGAAGAAAATAGATAGGGATAAACTTTTAATAAAAAATCTTTTGATCGAAAACCTTTCTGAACAAAAATTTATTGATAAAAAATTTTGTGGGTCGACAGCTCTTTTGATAAAAAACGTATTTCTAATCAGAAAAGTAAATATTTGTACACTCAAACCAAAAGGTCATTCCACACATGCTTGTTTAAGAGTCTATAAAGCTCTAATCCTACCATAAAGACGTTTCTTTAGAGGTAAACATAATCTTTTTGTTTTGCAGATTTGAAAGTAGGTGTATGCATATGTGTGTATGTATGTGCATGTGTGACACATACATATACATCCACACATGCATACACATACTTTCATGCACAAATACACATATACGCACACATACATATACAAATATACATACAAAATCATACAAGCACATAGACATATACACATACACATATAGATACTTGCACATATACATAGACACATATATACATACACATATAGATACCTGCACATGTACACACACATACATATACACATATAACACAAAGAATCATACACACACATACATATACACATATACACATATACACAAAGAATCATACATACACATAGACATATACACATACATATACACATATAGATACTTGAACATATACATACACACACATATACACACACATGCATACATACATAGATACATGCATACACACACGTGCACATACATAAACACATATGCATACACACACGTACACACATATACACAGACATGCATACACACATATATACCCATACACAAATGCACACATATATGATATGCATAGAGATAGATTTACAAATACACACATATGCATACACACACATACACATATAGATATTGCACATGTACACATACACATATACATATAGATACTTGCACATATACATGCGCACACATACACACACATACACACACACACAATCACATGCATACATACACACATATGCATACACATGCATATGCATACATACATAGATCCATGTATACACACATGCACATACATAAATACATATGCATACACACATGTGCATGCATACATACACACATGCATATGTACATACATACATACATACATACATACATACATACATACATACACACATGCATATGTATATATACATAAACACAAGCACATACACATAGTAGATCAGCTTGAGCGTTGAAAAAAATAATCACAATCAATAAATCTTATCTGCCTTCATAATCATGTACAAGTAAGTAAGGTCACAAAAGAGGGTTCTTGATGCATCAAGAACCAACACTATACATATGCATGTATGGTATTTTCAACTATACATTTTTGTTTTGTTTTTTGTACCCGCATGTGTTTGTCGTATGATTGAAGTATATACACATTGCATCTAGTCCTCGGACCACCTACTGTGCTCGAAATCAATCAACCCTCAAAAGAACCTATAAAAAAATAAAAAATAAAATTATTTATTATATTCTTGAAAAAATACTAAACTATATCATTAAAAAAAAAACTTTTTTTTACCCATTTTCATCTTTTTTGTCATAAGTATCCAAGGATCAGGTGCATAAGTCAATTTCTATACATAATTTGGAATAACAAGTCGCTCTTGATGCTATTGACTCAACAAGTCAATTTTCTCTCTCCCAAAAATCCCTCTTGATGCTATTGTCTTGATGCCAACATCTCAACTATTAGAAGGTTCTTGTTGTATCAATACAAGACAACTTGCTAAAGAAGATCTATGGATCTGTGAAGTTCTATTGAATCGATACAACAAGAACCTTTTGTTAGTTGATATGCATTGTCCTAGATGCCTTTGATCTTAAGTTATTAATACTATTTCAACCCTTGGATGATCAAAAATAACATAAAACCTTTTCCAACAATCACAATAGTTGTTAATTCATAATCATAAACACACATACACATGTGTTGGGAGATGGATGGATACCTCAAGCAAATGAGGTGGTACTACTAAAACCTCCTTTGTACCATCCTTGTTACACTTGAGAGTTATAAAGTACGCCCTTTTAGATTGCAAATGACACCGAGAAAGTACCTATGTACTTTGGAGTTGATGCTTGAAACAATTAATCCAAAAGAGACTAGTTCAAGAATAGCTAGTGTTGAAAAACATGCTATTGTAGTCCATACACTTGCTGGCTCTTTTACTCAGACATTACATTATAGTAAGAATTGACAAAATTGCTTTTAGCGGAATTCAATTAGCTTAGATAGCTAAGGATTGCAAGTGGAATCATTGAAAATGATCAACTATTCTTTGAGAAATCATCTCAGCAAATCAAATCTTATGCCTAACTTTTTACGGACAAACCAGTAGATGAGTAGTGAGCACTTCGAAGATGCTTCTTCAGAGAAGCCTGAACCAATTGCCTTGCAATTTTGATATAAAAAAATAGACTTTAAGTTGGCTCCAAGAAGCCAAAGATTATGCAAAATGGTTGAGTATTCACTAACATATGACTACAATAAGTTGACTGTTGTGAGTAGTCAGAGTAGATAAGTAGACAGAGATGTTCAATGAGCTATATGTATTATAACACATGATTGTATAGAGTCATTGGCATTATAATGATGCTCAATGATGATGAATTGAGTGAGCTATGGTGTGAGCTACTCAAGTTCTACAAATGATCAAGGAGAGAGCTTTAAATGAGGCACACTACTCCGCAAGTTTCTACAAGACCTTTTCATAAGTATTTCTTCTACATTTGAATTTTCAATTCAAACTTGGCTCCAATCAAAATGCAAGTCCTCTAATTTAGGATACATTACCTCATCTTGAATTGGTAGCAAATATTCCTCCTAAATCCATGAGATATAAGCTTTTACAAGATTCTCCAAGGATTTAATGATTACAATGGTATATAATCAAGTATGTATAAGCTATAGTTCACTTGAATCATCAAGTGCTTCCACACAATGTGTTCCATGCTAAGCCAAACGTGTAGGATTGTACATTTGCACCAACAGCTCCCCCTCAAGCCAATCATCTTGGCTTGCATTGCTTCATCAATTTCCTTGAATATCCTATAGTCCAATCATGGTTTTAAAACTGCAAAATCTAGTACCATCAAGTGCTTTGGTTAACAAATCAGCACATTGCATATTTGTAGATACATATGCTAGTTGAATCTCTTTGCTCAAGAGTTTCTCTCTAACATAGTGATAGTGCACTTATATATGGTTAGTTCTTGGATGATAAATGGTTTTGGCTGCAAGATGGAAAGAACTAGTATTATCACCAAAGATCATTGGTGAATGAGTGTGAAGTCCCAAATCTGAGTAGAGCAATCTAGTCCAAATAGCTTCTTGTGTAGCATTTGCTAATCCCTTAAATTCAGCCTCTGTTGAAGATAGAGCCACAGTTGGTTGCTTCTTAGAAGACCATGAGATGGGCTTATCACCTACAAAAGATAAATAGCTAGAAGTACTTCTTCTATCATCCTTACATCATGCCCAATCTTCACCTGAGTACAAGTTTATGTCCAAATCTCATGTGTATGGGAAGTAAAGACCTTCATTTTGAGTACCTTTGAGAGACTTCAAAATTCTTTTAGCAACTTCTAAGTGAGGTGCTCTAGGTTTATGCATGAATTGACTCAGAACACTTACTCCATAACATATGTCAATCCTCATTAATGTTGCATAATTTAGACTCCCAACTATGCTTTGATAACATGCAATGTCTTCAAGCAAATCACCTTCATGAGCACTTAATTTATGATCTACCTCCATAGGGGTGATAACTACTTTTGCATTCTCCAAGTGGAACTTCTTCAACATTTTGTGCACATATTTCCTTTGAGTGATGTAGATTCCAGAGTTAGTTTATACCAACTCAAGTCCAAGAAAATATTACATAAACCCTAGGTCACTGATATTAAACTTCATCTAGTTTTTTATTTGTTTGATGCCATTAGCATCACTACCTATACGAATGATGTCATCCACATTTACACATAAATATATCATTTTTTAATTACCCTTCTTGATAAAACAGAGAAGAGTCTGCCTTGCTCATCATGAATCATTGGTCTTGAAGATATGTTGTTAACCTATGGTTCCATGCCATAGGTGTCTGCTTCAAACCATAAAGAGCTTTCTTTAATTTTCATACATGATTTACCTTGCTTGGATCTTCATAGCCAGGAGGTTGATCATTGTAAACCTCCTTTGAAATCCATCCATTGAGAAAAGCATTTTTCACATCTAGTTGATACATATTCCAATTTCTTGATGCAACTACACTTACCAATACTCTGATGGTTGGCATCTTACCCATTGTGAAAATGTTTCTTTATAATCTACTCCATGGGTTTGTGCAAAACCCTTAGCCACAAAGCCTAGCTTTGTACCTATTTATGGATCCATCTCAGCAGCTTTTTATTTTGTAAATCCACCTAGAACAAATTTCCTTCATTAATGCTTTCTTGGGTACTAGCTCCCAAGTGTCATTGTCTTGGAGTGCTTCTACGTTTTCATCCATACCCTCATTCCATTGTTCTTTGTTACTTGCTTCTTCATAGGAAGAGGTCTCTTCAAGTGATGAATCCTTGGCAAGATAAATAGAATTCTTAGTGACTAATGAAGTATCATACTCATATCTGATTGGCTTCTTACTCTCTCTTTGTGATCTCCTTAAGGCTTGGTTGGATGACTTAGGTATGTCCTCCAACCTCTTCATCTTGACCTTCGCTTTGGATTTCCATGCTCTAAACTCTTCCAAGTTTATGGTTTCTTCATCATCTCATTTAATGTATTCAATTGTTCTTGGCATCTCCTTGGTGAGGCTTGGAAATTCTTCATCCAAGTCATATGGCAATTTGACTTTCCTGCATTCACTTTCAATCCAAGAATCACTCTCATCAAACACAAAATTTCTATTGACCATAAATCCTTTGTTGGATGGATTATAAAACTTGTACCCCTTTTGATTTACCCTATGAAAATGACTTTCTTTGCCTTAGGGTCTAACTTACCTCTCATTTGAGATGGAACATGCACATAAGCAACACAACCAAATATTCTGCAATGTTCAATTGATGGTCTCCTACCATTCCATGCCTCATTGGGGGTCATCCCATCAAGGGACTTAGAGGTTAACATGTTAATAAGATAAGTGGTAGTAGACACAGCCTTTGCTCATAAATAATTGGCAAGTTCTTTTCATTTAGCAGAGATCTAGCTCCCTCCACAATCAACTTGTTCCTCCTCTCTACTAATCTATTTTGCTCAGGAGTATATCTAGTTTTCATCTCTCTCTTGATACCTCTGTCCAAAAAAATGCATCAAAATGATTGGAGAGGTACTCATGTCCTCCATCTCACCTTATCCTTTTTAAACTCTTCCTGTTAGATTCTCCACAAGTGCAAGATATTTTTTGAAACAATTGAACACTTCATCCTTATGTTTCATGAAATACAAGATAGTCCACCTACTGAAATCATCAATGAATGACACATAGTACCTTGAGCCTGAAATTGAAGGGTCCTTGCTTGGTCCCCATACATGCTGTGGAAAAGTTCTAAATAATCCTCATGCATAAAGTGTTTCCGTGTAAAGGGTAACTTGTGTGATTTACCAAACTTACAGGCACCATATTTATAGATCATATGTTGCTTGGATACATTAGGTATTCCAAGTACACATTGATCTCCATATATATACTTCAATGTTCTCTGACCAATGTGTTCTAATTTTCTGTGCCATATCTCTAACTCAGACAACATTTGATCATTATAATTATCAAGTCCAATGTTTCTAGTGTCCTAAAGCTCAAATGTAAACAATCTACCTATTTTTTGTCCCTTTGTAATTCTCCTGAATCCATGTTGGAGGTCCTCCACAAAGGCTCTAAATTTATTGAACCTAATGTGCAAGCCCTTTTCTTATATCTGTCCAACACTCATCAAATTTTTTGTGGTAGTAGGTACATAAAGAAGTCTACTTAAGAGATTCTTATTCCCATCAGAAGTTTTGACATTTCCTACTTTGACAATTGAATGCTTGGTATCATCCCCTGTCTGCACTTGGTGCTTTCCCTTGGGCTCCTCAAGATCAGAAAGGAGAGCTATATTGCCTACTACATAGTTTGAACAACTTTAGTCAATATAGAAGAGGTGTTCATCATTCATACCTTGTTTTGAGGTCATGCTCATATTGAGAAGAGAATCATCTTGATCCTCTGTATAGTTGTGGAAGTCTTTTCTTGATTTGTATCCTCCTTGATGATTTTTGTTGTAATTGTTGTTGTAGCCATGGTTGTAACCTTGATTATGCTTGAATCTTCCTCTTCATTGTGAGTAGCAAGCTCTCTGGAATCCTCTTCCTCTCTAGTTCTTGAAGTTCATATAGCACTCATCTATTGTGTGATTAGACAACCTACATATATTGCATGTGGAAGAGTTGAAAGGTCTCTTCGTACCTTGCTTACCTTCTCTGCCCCTTTGTCTTGAATTCCTACCTCTCCTTGCATAGTTAGCTTGAGAAGTAGCACCTTCATCTTCATTTTTTTTACTCTTTCCTTTAACCTTAGACTTTCCTTTATCTATATATAGCGTAGAACAATTGTTACCTCTTGATGGCTCACCATTTCTGTTGAGCTTGGCTTCATGGGTGAAGATTTTCCCCATAAGAGTGGTTAGATCAGGGATTTGGATATCCATATAAAGATCCATTGTTGTTGTGAAGGATTTCCACTTATCATCTGCCTTGATGCCATTAATTATCTCTCTCACTAATTGATCCTCTTCTCCTCTCCTATGCTTGCAAACTGATCCTCCACATCCTTTACCTTGATCATATACTCTAAAATATTCTCCTTAGGTCGCTTCTTTTGAGTACTAAACGCCATCCATAATTGATTTATGCTAGCTCTTGTATTGGAAGAAAAATATGAAGATAGAGTATCCCAAGTCTCTTTGGAAGCTTTGTAATTTCTAATATGAGGAAGAAGGAAGTCAGAGATAGAGATAAGTAGATATGACCTAGCTAAAACATTTTTGGCACACCATGAGTTGAGTCTTTCTTGCTCCTCTCTTGTAGGTTGAACTTTACTTCTAAATGTGGTAAACGAAGGGAAACTATCTCCCATTTTACCTCAACTTGCTCTCATACCAGCGTTGGGAAAGATGGATGGATAGCTCAAGGAAGTGATGTGGTACTACAAAAACGTGCTTTGTACCAGCCTTGTTACACTTCAGAGTTATAAATATGTCTCTTTTAGCTTGCAAATGACAACAAGGAAGTACCTATGTACTTTGGATTTGATGCTTGAAACAATTAATCCTAAATATACCAGTTCAAGAATAGCTAGTGTTTAAAAACTTGCTATTTTAGTCCATACACCTGTTGGCTTTTTTTACTCATAGCTCAGAGTATAGTAACAAATGACAAAATTCCTTTTAAGGGAATTCAATTAGATGAAATAGCTAATGATTGCAAGTGAAATCATTTAAATTGATCAACTTTGCTCTCAAAAATCATTTTTGCAAATCAAATCTTCCCCCCGACTTTTTAGGGACTAACGTATAGATGTGTAGTCAGGACTTTGAAGATGATTTCTTACACATGCCTAAACCAAATGCCTTGAAATTGTGATAACACAAAGTAGACTATAAGTGGTTCCAAAAAGCCAAAGACTCTACAAAATGGTTGAGTATTCACTGAGATATGACCAGAAGAAGTTGATTATTTTGAGAAGTCATAGTAGAGAAGTAGACAGAGATGTTCAATGAGCTATATGTAGTATAACACATGATTGTTCATAGTTGTTGGCATTATAATGATGCTCAACGATGATGAACTGAGTGAGCTATGGTGTGAGCTACTCAAATTCTACAAATGATCAAGGAGAGACCTCTAAATGAGGCACACTAAGAGTTTTTAGAAGACCTTTTTTATAAGTATTTCTTCTAAGTTTGAATTATAAATTCAAACTCGGCTCCAATAAAAAAAGTAGCTCCTCTGATTTAGGAGACATTCCCTCATCTTGAGTTACTAGCAAATATTCCTCCTAACTCCATGAGATATAATCTTTTACAAGATTCTCTAAGGATTTAATGATTTACAATGGTAAATGATCAAGTAGTTACAAGCTATAGTTCACATGAATCATCAAGTCCTTCCACACAATCTCTTCCATGCTAAGCCAAATGTGTAGGCTTGTACATTTGCACCAACAACATGCACATACACAATCATATTAGATTTTCACTTACAATCATATAACATACATGCACATACACATACACATACTATTGTGAAGTAAGAATCAATATTGATTCAAACAATCACAATACATTTTTACTCACAATCATACACACACGTACATATACTTTTGTGAAGTAAGAATCAATTTTGAATCAAACAATCACAATAGATTTCATTCACGATTATACAGTGAAATATACATACATGTAATATTGTGAACTAAGAAGCATTATTGATTCAAACAATCACAATACATGGTTATCACAATCATACATACACATACGTATACTATTGTGAAGTAAGGATCAATGCTCATTCAAAAAATCACAAGAGATTTCAATTCACAAAGAAAAATATTTTTCTTTGTGATTTTAATACTAAAGCACTTAATATTTATAGGAAGAGTTTACACCTTGTTCTTTCTACAACACTGTAAGTTTGTAAAAAACAAAGTATGTCTTATGAAAAATGAGTCTAGTTGTATTCTTTTATAGAAACTTATTTGGCCAAATTTGTTTCAATCAAAAACATATTTGATTGAAGGTATTTTGATCCATAACATTTTTCATCAAAAGCCTATTTGATCCAAAATTGTGGAATTATCATGCAAAAAGTACTTGTTCATGTCCGAATAAGCTGATGTGGCACCAAAACATTTGGTCAGTTATTATTTAGGATTCATAAGAAAGCGATGCCAGAAAACCCATTACGGCAACTTATTTGCTGGACGTCAAAAATGGATGTCGCTAGATCTAAATCAATGCGGCTTTTAGAATATCTTTGCAGGGCCAAAACTCTGCGTAAAACAAGTGCCAAGTACGCCTGACAACTTAGAAGTTTAAGGACGGGCCGAAAATCATGTCTGAAATTGAAACGTTATGAGTATCGGAGGATCTTTCGTTACAGCACGAAGGTTCCATCAGACAACAAATTAAGTATTTCATATCTTTGCCATTTGGTTTTGAAGATATACCTTTTCAAATTGCAACTCCAAGAAAATCTTCAATCCTCTTTTACCATGTCAATCCTCTCTGTAAAGATTTTCCGCCAACTTCAATTGTGCATATGGGGATTCCGAATTCAGTGCAACTCAACCAAGCTCACTGCAATTCGTTGTATTGTTTTTTAGTTTCAATTCTTTTCGTTGTCATCGCTTGTCTGTCACTGTTATTAGATGCCGTTTTTTTTTTCCTTAGTTTTCTAGCATCAGTTGTAAGTCTTATACTAATAGACATTTTGTACGGGAATTTCAAATTAATTCTCAGATCCTGAACTGCAAATCACTCTTAACTTCATGATGATTGTCTGTTGGGAAAACAAGGTCTGAGAAGGTTTTAACGTCGTTTTTCTTTAGCAAAGAAGAGAGGCCAAAAAGATAAAATACTTAAGACTGGAAGGGAACAAATGAAATGCCTGAATAGTACCATCGTGTGGGAGCATGTTAGGGCAACCCTTCAGCTTGATTCTCTGATAAACTCGAAACAAGATCTCAGTTGCTCGGCCATAGGCTACTCAACTAGTCTCTCGAATGTGATTAGAAATGAAGCAACTTCAAAAATTTGGAAGTAAAGATATGCTACCAACTTGAGGGTGAGCCCAACTTGAGAGAGTCCCAAAGATTGAAGAGAAGAAAAATCCATAGATTACATAGGCTGAAGGTTCAAGAATCGTAAAACTATCCCTCCCCCTTCAAATATTATAGAGTCACTACAACAAAATTAGGGTCAACGAGACACTGGTCAATTATTCGAGCAAAACTATTCTCCTATACTTGATGCTTAACATCTTTATGCAACGAAAAAGAATAGCACCGAAAACAAATCGATTGTGACTAAAGAACATCGCATACGAGTGCAAAGACAATACAGAAAAAAAAAACTGAGAGTCTCTGCGTATCAATCTAGAAGAAGGGCGCAAAAAGACATTACTCTATCTATCTATCTATCTATCTATCTATCTATCTATCTATCTATCTATCTATCTATCTATCTATCTATCTATCTATCTATCTATCTATCTATCTATCTATCTACTTATCTATCTACCTATCTATCTATCTATCTATCTCTATCTATCTATCTATCTATCTATCTATCTATCTATCTACCTACCTACCTACCTATCTAAATATACATATATATGTATGAAAATATGTGTGTGTATTTATATATCTCTCTCCCTCTATCCATTTATCGATCTATCTATCTATAGCTATCTATAAATCAATCTATCTATCTATCACTCTTTCCATCTATCTATTTATCCATTTATCTATCTACTTATCTTTCAATATATCTATCTATGTATCTCTCTCTCTCTCTGTATATATATATATATATATATATATATATATATATATATATATATATATATATATATATATACATACATACATACATACATACATACATACATACATACATACATACATACATACATACATGTCTATGTATGTATGTATGTATGTATGTATGTATGTATGTATGTATGTAGGTATGTGGCAACATATAGGAAGAATCATGTAGGACTATACAATAATGTATAGGCAGAGTCTGGATCTCTACCCATACCAGATCAGCCTACACCAACTGCCTCGAACAAGGTGTATCCATGCACCTCAAACTATTCTAGACTCATATCGATAAGAGTCGAGCTCATATCTGACTGATGCAAGAACTGATGAAGTTCCTGCAAAGCTCCAACTCGCTCTATGCCTCTGTCAATCATCAAACGGTTGACAAATCCAAGTGCAAATGCTCCAATAGCAATTGCAATGTCTGGTCGCGAGCATAATAACTCGTACATCAGACTCCCAAATGCTGACAAAACCTGTGCTATCCCAGCTAACCTAAGCATGTCAACCATGCTTGTATCCAAGGCATCCAAAGCACTATCATCAAGACCAACATGTCCTGATATATCTATGTCAACATGTGGCATGAGCGAACCCAAGAATAACTGCATAACTGCTGACTCCTCAACATCTAAATCAGCCATGCTCTTAACCAAGGATGTATCTAGCTGTGCATTGTGAGAGCTAATATGATCTACCATACACTGTGTATCATGAGAGCAATCCTGCTCTACCACACCAAGCGTATGATCATGCTCCACATGAGCTCACTACACAACATCAACACCAAGGTCAAACTGATGATCTAACTCTAATTGAGTATCATCACAATGCTCTACGTGAGCATCCACATCATGCTCTAAAGCATCCAAATGATCATCCAAAGTGTGCTCCATGTGAGCATCTATATGATCAATAAAACCATGCTCTATATAAGCATCGTGAGCATCCAAAACATGCTCTACATATGCATCCATTTGATCATCTGAATCCTTCCATACATGTGCATCAAGAATTTCAATAGACCTATGTGTAGGTAGATAGAATGAGACATGAGGAGTCTCACATCACACATAAGGGTGAACTCCCAGTGAGATGAGACTGTCTCTCAATATGAAGCACCTGCAGTGGATACGTGTGCCCAATACTAGCACCTCTGACAAGCATAAGCTATCCCAACTACAACTGAAAATGATGCTCACTAAGGAATGCATAACATCTACTCTTCCGTAACTGGCTAATTGAGATCAAGCTCATAGGGAATGAAGACACATAGCGTACATGTCTGAGAATAAGTGATGCTCCACTAGGTAGCATAAGGCATACATCTTGTGCACCCTCAATGTCATATGTCATACCATCAGGCAAGTGCACACATCCACGACTCTCACTTGAGAATCGATAAAACCACTCGTGGTGTGGAGTAACATGAAAAGTGGCTAATGTATCAAGCAACCAAGCCATATGTGTGCTATCCAATGAACAAGAGGAATCCTGAGATGAACCGTAGGAGAAAGTAATATCACCATCACTAGCAAATAGGCTCTCCTGAAATCACTACCTGACCTGCATCACGTGCATATCTCTAACATCGTCGTCGCATCGGTCTAAAGCAACATCATCGAATATGGCCTTCACAACCACAGTGCCAACATCAAAGTCGTCGATATGATCTATGGATCACATGAGTCAATGGACTCGCATACATATCATGTAGTCTCTGCCATAATGCACTACTTGTGTCCTCATACATCACAGA
>CM035440.1:66827129-66969629 GCA_020310875.1 Ceratopteris richardii | reverse complement strand
AAATCAAGGAGGACCATAATATATGTGAAGATACATACACATCATGTAAATACACATACATAAATATAAAAGGGTGGAGAATGTACATAGTTTTATGTACGTAAATATACATACACATCATGCAGATACACATACATAACTATAAAACAATGGAGTAGATACATATGCTTCACATACAAGCCTTCATGCACACATGTATACATATACATGCATACATATTTACATGTAGACATTTACACATATACACATATACATATATTCACATCACATATACATGCCTACATGCATACATGTGTACTTATACATGCATACACGATTATAAACACACTTGCATATATTACATAAATGCATATGCATACATACACATTGTCAGGATAAAATCCCTCAGGGAAGTGTACATGGTTGATTTATTGTGAAAGCATGTCAATTATGTACTCTAGGCTTGTATATTTGTACATAGTTCATGAAACCCTTAAAAACCTAGGTTGACCCTTCAAAACCCCTTGACAACCCAAGTTTCACCCCATGAAAATCTAACCTAGACCCTTAGAAACTCTCAGAGTTTAAGTTCGAACTGTAAATAAACCCTTAATTTAACGTTCCTAACCATAATCATAGGCAAACCCTAATTTCCCCAATCAAAAACCCTAGGTTGGAACCTTACTATTCCCAAAAACCCTAGGTTGGAACCTTAATATTCCCATTTATCCTAAGTCCTCTCACAAGGAGCAGAGATGGATTCTCGGCCAAGCAAAAGTGGCCAAAGAGATAGAGCAATGCTTAATGAGATGAATGTACCATGTTTTGAAGTGATGCAGCAAATACCGTCGTGTACCTTATGAATAGGGCTCCTACCTCAGGGATCAATGGCTTGACACCATATCAAGCCTATTATGGTAAGAAACCTAATCTTTCCCAATTAAACATATTTGGAAGTACTTGTTATGTACATGTGCCAAGTGAATTGAGGCACAAGCTACAACCAAAGGCTGAAAAGTGTGTGTTTCTGAGATATTCAAATGATCATAAAGATTACAGGTTTCAACCCAAACACAAAGGACTTGAGGATATCAAGGGATGTAGCATTTGATGAGCTAATCCCTTGGTATAAGAAGTATGATTGTATGCAGGACTATGAAGAAGAAAAGCATGGACATGATGAAGAAGAAATCGACCTAGAGCTAAGTGGCCCAAGGTGTTCCATCAATGAAGATAGTTCAAGAAATTAACTCACCATGGAGGGGAAGATCTTCATCAATCTATGAAGCACAATCAATCAACAAAGGCAAAGAAACATTGGTGGAGTTGGATGAAGAAGGTATTGAAGTTGAAGATGATGAAGGACACATGATGGAGAAAGAAGCCACGTCAAAGAAAGAGATCAAGTTCCCAAGGCAAAGGAGGTTCATTCCACCAAAAGGTGAAGAAAGGAAGTCTTCTAGAGTTAAGTATCTAACTCAAAGGTTTACTTATGATTCATGCATGGCAACGCATTATGCATATATGAACAAAGTAGTAGAAGATCATGAGCCCAATTGCTATGAAGATGCAAGCAGGTACACCAAATGGAAAGAGGCAATGCAAGAAGAGATTGACACACTAGAGGAAAATCAAGCATGGGCTCTAGTGCCCAAGAAGGAGAACATGAAGGTAATAGGTAATAAGTGGGTGTTTAAAGTAAAGAGGAATTCAGATGGATCTATTGGTCTTTTCTTGGCATTGAAGTTGTACACAAAGAAGAAGGTATTATGCTCATACAAAGGAAATATATTCTAGACGTACTTGAGAGGTTTGGGATGCTACATTGCAAGCCTATTTCAAATCCCATGGAAGTTAATGAAGAGCTAAGCTCCATTGATGGAGAGCCATTAGAGGATGTAACTTTGTACCGATCTATTGTAGGCTCGTTCAATTATGCCACAATAACTAGGCCCGACATAGCATATGGAGTTGGAGTGTTATCACAATTTATGCATAGTCCAAGGACTACACACTTGCAAGCTGCAAGAAGAATGTTACGATATCTCAAGGCCACTATAAATGAAGGATTGTTCTATTCATTTGATGATGATATGCAGGTCAAAGCTTATTTTGATGCTGATTGGGCCGGTTCGAAGGAGGATAGAAGAAGTACAAGTGGTTACCTAGTCATGCTATGTAGCAAGATCATCTCATGGATTTCAAAGAAGCAACCCACAGTGGCATTATCTTCCACCGAGGCTGAGTATAGAGCTTTGGCTCAAGTCGCATGTGAGCTAATGTGGCTTGAGAAGTTATTTATGGAGCTTAATTTCTAGGTTGACACATATCCAATTTTTTGTGACAATATGAGTAGCATTCATCTAGCATCGAATCCTGTCTATCATGCTAGAACCAAGCATATTGAAGTGCACTATCACTTCATAAGGGAAAAGGTCATATCCAAGGAAGTTTCACTACATCATATTGGTACCAAGGACCAAGTTGCCGACATGTTTACAAAGGCTTTGGATGGGATGAAGATTTCAAAATTCAAGCAATGCATCAACATGAAGGAGCTTGGATGAGGACGAAGAATTGAAGCTTGAGATGGAGTGTTAAAAGTCAAGCTTCAAGCTACAAATTCATCGGGAATCTTTTACGGACATGTGGAGCAATAAAAGGAAGCCAAAAGCCATGAGATTCCATCAAGAAAAGTCACTCAACCACTCCCCAAGGCATCTCAACTAACGCCTCCAAGTTAGGAGGCTGATTTGGAAAGGTAGCTCCTAGATTTTAGGGGCACACTTCTCACTATAAAAGGAGCATGTATCCCGACTTCTTTCGGGCCATGTTCTTGGAGTTTTGGCTCATGTAAAGTGAGCACTAAGTTCTGGATTTGTGATAAGCAAGCCCCTTGCTTAAGCTAGCCCCTTTCTTGCTTGTTTATTTTCTTTTGGTAGGCATATCTATGTGTGTGCACAGGCAGTGTTGCAACTCTCTATCCTTGAGTTTTTAGCATTAGTTCTCCCTCATATTGTATCCGTTTGATGTAATTCTTGTCTCATTGGATAGCTATTAGAGTCTATTAAATTCTCATCAATTCTCTGGAGCATTCTCTAAGTAGTCTGCGAGCAACATTCATTTTAGTGAAGTTATGTGATTGATATCTCTCTCTGTGTGTGGGCTCTGTTGGAAATATTTTGCTCTTTGTTGTAAGGGCTGATTCTCCTATGTTGTTCATCCATTTGCTATGATTTTTGTGTCATTAGGTAGCTATTAAAGTGCTCTAAAGTGGACCCAATTTTGAGATTCATTCTCTATATATTCTCTAAGAAACGCTTGCTGGAGTGAAGTGAGGTCTCTGCTTGACTAGCAGTTGTGAGCATTCAACTAGATCATGTTGTAGACATTGTTTCTCTTTGTGTAAGCATCCATTGCAAGTGAAATTTGTTTTTTTGTAAAGCTCTTGGTGTCTACTACAGGTCTACAAAATCTCAATGGAGTTCTCTGGATATTCTCTGAGGAAGAGCATTTTCGGTGTGCAGAGGTCAAAGAAGGATACCTATGGAAGTCATTCGTGCTGCGTTGTTGCATAGGGGTTGAGATACTTCCCCCATCACATGTATGTGTGTGTATATATGTGTATGTATGTGCATGTGTATATGTGTGAACATGCATCTTCATCATGTATAAGTGTATATGTGCATATCAATAAGTGTGAGTATGCCAAGTAATGAAAGTAACACAATTCAAATGATATACAAAGAATGGAAATTGTACTTACAATAGTTAGCAATATTTTTTGCTTGGTTAGCTTCTTGAATAACCTATAATAAAGAGAAAGAGGTAGAGAGAGAGAGAAAGAGAGAGAGAGAGAGAGATAATTCAAAGAGAGAAAGAGGTAGAAAGAGAGAAACAGAGATAGAGAGAGACAATAAGATAGAGATTAGACAAAACAACAATTCTACAAGCCATTGTTTCAGCTTGTAAGCACACTATAATTGCGAATGTTGGAGAGCTCTTCGATCAGATGCGTGAAGATGCCGATCAAAGAGCCTCCAATGTTTTAAATTTTTTCGTCAAAAACCCATCGTGTAAGAGATGGTAAGGTGTCATAAAGGCCCGTGAAATTAGCATCACATAAGCGATGTTAATAGAGTCCTTTATGTGATGCAAATTAACCTCACTTATGTGACACTGTTTTTTAACGGTCACTTTAGCGACGCTCAATGTGAGCGTCGCATATCCCGTCATGCCACACATTGATAGAAACATTGTATTTGTTATCATTTAACTGACATTCCACGCTAAATGCTTCTTGTGATACTTTATGCATTTTTATAGCAATGAAATTGTGTCGTGTTAATCATCACTATGCGCCCGTATTCCTTGTAGTGATATTTTCTGTAGAAATGATTTGGAGCATTGAAGCCATGCTATAGAGATCATAAAAGTGCATTAGGGGAAAAAATGAACCCTGAATGGGCATTTTAGATTAAGGAGTGATTAGTGATGGACCAATCAGAAGAGGGTGGTGGCCACAGTCTATGCCCTATAAAATACTAGGCTGAAGGGGGGAGAGGGGACATATTTCTCCCTTATTTAATGAGATGCTTCTAGAGAGAGAAAGAATCTTGTAACGCAATTGGGCCCAAAAATTCAAAATTTCTAAAAAGTTAAAAAACTCATCATAACACCTGAAAATGGACCCCCCATTACTTTTTAGGGTCAAGAGTACTCTTTTTGAACCCAAATTCAAAATCCATGCATGTTTTGAGCTGAAAAATGGGTTTTTTCAAAAATACTCAAAAAAAAGTTATTTCCCTCCTAAACCTCACATTTTCATACCCAGGTCCCTAAAAGTCATCTTTTCCCACTACTTTCACTCTGTAGCACACCATTGAAGCTCCTGTTTCTTCACTCCAACCTACCTGCATCTCCTATCTCGAATTACTGTTGTAGCTTGAAGACCTTTAGCTTCAATGGTAACATCTAAAGCTTCTAGGCGACCGAAAGATGAAATCCTCACATTAAGATGTCACAATATCAAAGCCATAGATGGACAGTGGCTATCACATGAGTACTCCAAAGGTGCATGGGTGTACATGTAACCCTCTAGATTTGGGCCTCATCGAGTTAGAGATTGTGGAAACTTAGATCTTCATTGGAAGGGAAAGTTACTTGGCTTCAAGAAGCAGAGAGACAATGAGATGGTTGCTATTGTACAACATGTTTTTACAATGGCAACTATGAAACTTGAAAACTCTAGTAGTATGAGATATCCTGTGAATTGTAAGTATTACTCTACAATATTTTATGTTTTCTTGTGTTGGATATATTTTTGAACTATTTAGATATGTTTTTGTTTGTTTCAGATATATTTCCTTCTACTTTGGTGGAAGAGCAACCACTTCATAGTCTTACAGGTAATTTCCAAGCATTGCATGCAGATGTTGGTGCACTAGTCTTTCCAAATATATCTCCTGCTCAACTTTACCATGATAGAGTTTTCTTTTACACACATAGATAGGTTGTAACCTCTACAATGAATGGTTTTGGAAGGTTAGAGAGAATTGAAGTACATTCTCTTCTTAGCTTGGAGTGGCCAAAACCTGATATATGGTCCGTATCATCTTTGAAGCAAAAGATGGTAATGGATATACATAACTCTTTGAAATTCACAAAAGTGTGTAGGTCTGTAGGTTTGCACTGGTCTTTTCCCATTCATTGTTTTGTATATTTATTCCAAGGATTCTCATTCCAAGGGATTTCCACCATGTTCATGTGTAAAGATATCACATATGAGCAAGTCGGAAGTCTTCTTGGTGAAAATTGGGGTTTGATGGAAGGAATTGCAAAAGGTGATAAATATCTTTGTAAAATAGGTGGAACAGGTATAGGATTTCAATATTTGAAACAACTTACTTCATTATACATCAGATTCTACTATGATCGTTGGATGTGCAAACTTGGCAAATGGATACCATTTCAAAGTTTAGAGGGATCTTTACATTCATTTGAAATAAAGCTTAGATTGCCCAACAATGAAACAGAAACTATTTTAGTGAATAATCATTGAACCTTGCTAATCTGAGAGAACACTTGATGATTATGGGGTTTGAAGGACTAACTCAATCCAAATTCAAAATTCAAGGACATAAGGTGAGAAATGTTTCATGCTTTTGTTAAAGTAATCTTTTAATTATTGTTTATTTTACTTTAATGACTTGAATTTCTTGCAAATTGATTACAGGTGGGCATATACAAAATGAAAGTCCTTGTAGATTGGACCAAAGATGGAACATAACTCTCATTGTCATAGTTCTTTTGCAACCTGATAATGTCACTTCTTGGGCCCTAGTCATTGTATCTCATGGTTTTTGCACTTTCAAGAACCTTGTAAAAAGTAGGACAATCGATTCATGTTAGATATTGTATATACCTTCTTCTCTACAATGGTAATTTCAAAACTTTTGGAATGTCAAAAAGTCTGTTCACTACTTTGAAATGTGGTTGCTCATGTTTTTTTCTGTGCATTATTTTGTCATCAGAAACACATTTTTTGAAATTGCACTTCTTTATTCTATACTTTTAAAAGTGGGCCCACTCAATTTAAAAACTTGAAACTGCTATAAAAATGGGTTCTATGTGCTCATTTCTCACATTTGCACTCTCAAAGAGCTAGAATGCACAGACAAGCCAGTAGAATTATTGTGCGCAAGCAATGGCTCCTAGCACTTGCACTCCCATGAAATCTCCTCGAGATCTATTCATGGAGATTTTGGATACTACAGACTACAATGGTCGTATGGATTTGTATGACCTAGTCTGTAGAGTCCCTAATCTTGAAGGGACAATAGCCATGAACTCCGATGTGATCGATGAGATCACAGATTTTATGGAATTCTACATATTGAGATATGCCATAGATATTCTAGCATATGAGTGTAAATGGGTCCCTTGTGACCTTCTTTTCTACATTCATAAAGGAGATGAGGCGTTTGCGAAGCGCTTAAAGCGTTTCATGGCTGTTGCTGAGGGTTCAGGGCACCTGTTAGATGACACAGTACCCTTAATTAAACAATTAAATAAGAAAAGGAAAATGGGAAGAAAATATCTTTCCTATGTAGCAACAACCATCTTTTTTGTCAATGAGGAGCAACCTTCACCCATGGACCCACCCCATCTTGTTACTTGGGGTTTTGTAGATGACAAGAAGGAACCCCAGATAGAAGCTCTCAACTTATTAGAAGAGAGTCAAAATTTCCAGAGAATTTCCTCAAGGAGTAGTGGACAAATTAAAGGAAGCTAGTACACAGAACAGTCCACCCTCCAACTTAGACCCCGTGGAACCCACCATACCAAAGGTAGAGATGGAAATGTTTTCAATTGTACTTGTTGACAGAGAGGAATTTTTGTACTTAACCTCTACAAGAAATAATGTTTTTGCATTATTTCTTGTAATCTGTGTTGCCCAAAATGCATGCAATGGCCTAGGAATGCAAAAAAAGGGCCTGCTACAGAAACGTGGGGATGGGCCTTGCAAAACTTTTGTAGGGCTCATCCCCGCGTTTCTGTGGTAGGCCTTTTTTTTTGCATTCCTAGGCCATCCTATGCACTAGGTTACCTATATTGCAAGTCTATGTCCCTCAATTAGAACCTTCAGTTGGGGAATTGTGGAAGACTCTTCTTATGTGCAATAATTAGAGAAAGTTAAGACTTCTCAGGGTGCATATAAGCATGCAGCAGTAACTAAGTACATGTATGTTCATAAACATTGTTTAGGTATTGGTTAGGGGGTTAGCATGTAGTGTACTCTAGCCAAGGCCAATTATATGCCCCAATGTGCATGGCATATGTTTTCATGGCTTGGAAATGCCAAAAAAAGGCCTACCACAAAAATGCGGGGATAGGCCCTGCAAAAGTTTTGCAGGGCCTATCCCTGCGTTTCTGTGGCAGGCCTTTTTTTGGCATTTCTAAGCCATGAAATGCATTAAATAACATTACCACTTACAAGAAGTACATAAAAAAGAATGATACAACTATGGAAAACACTTCAAAGAGGTACTGGAAAAAGACACCTAGAAACATAGGAGAAATAAACTTCCAAACATGTACACTAAGAGATAAACACTTGGGAGAGAAAATATGAGAAGACAAATATTATATTCATTATTTGGAATTTACAAAATATTCATCATATGGGATATACAAAAGGTTCTCCAAACAAGGGAGTACAAAATTTTGTTAAGGGTTATTCCCTCTAATTCTCCTAGCTAGCTGCAAATCTTTAGGTTTTATTGTCACTCTCTTTGCATGGATGGCACATAGGTTAGAGTCCTCCAACATTGATATAAGATACGCCTCTGCAGCTTCTTGGAGAGCTTCAATGGCTATCCCTTGGATACGAATTCCAGCGCAATAGCGTTGGATCTTTTCCTTCACAACCCTTGAAAATGACCTTCATGGAATAACAAGCTCCACGGACTTTTGATAGTGTCGAATATCTACAAAGGCTCTAGTTTGCTTTTTGTGCCTTTGTGGTGCTCTTGCATTTGGGGGGATGTTGGGTTGTGGTCCTTGTGGTCTATGACGTGGTTGATAGTTCTTCTTTCTTCTTGGAGGATGCTTGGATGGTCCTGCCTCATCATTTACTTCCTCTACCCGACCTTGCTCTCTTTCTTCATCGGTTGGTCTTTGTCCTTGTCCTGGGGGGAGTCTCTTGCCTCCTTGTGTTACTCAATGGTTCACGGGGATATCATCATTTTTCCATGGTGGCTCGTTTATACTTTCTTCATCTGAGGAACTCGATAAATTTGATGTCTCAATCACAGCTTGCCTATGTCCTCGTTGTTTGGGCCTTGCCTTGATTGGTGTCCTGACTGGAGGCTCATCATGAGATGTGGGAGGGGAATAATTTATTTCTTGGGATACATCTCTCTCTTGTGAAGCTTCATCCCCCCGCGATGGAATGCTACCAGACTCTGTCCCTGCACCCGAGTTTCATCTAGAAGAGTGGCTTGTGGCTCGACCATTCTTGTGGGGTCTCATCCATGTTGGGTGCTGAGTACCTTGCACATGACCAAGGTAGACGACATGATCCTTCCTAGCAGTCTGCTTTGTGCGTGCCATTCTCTTAGGTCATAAAATGGTAAAATGAGGAAGGACACCTCTATTTATAGGATTTCACTTAAGAATTGTCCTGTTCACATTTAAATGGATAAAAATTAGTTTTAAGACATTAAAAGTATATTCACAAAAATAGTAAAAGTTTATTTTAAGTGAAAGGAGTTATAAAAACCTTGAAAAGAACAATGCATTTTAAAAGTTTGGAAACTATTTCCAAGCAGAACCCTCCCGGACTCTTTGTGCAGGCCATTGGGCATGATGTACGGGTCCTAACAATGACATCCACTTCTCTCTTGCAATATAATGTTTTAGCTTTCGTGTAATCTTTGCTATTCTTGACTCACATGCTCGTTCCATTACATATTTTTTAGCGAATGTCGCACAAGAAAACCAATTGAACATTTCTCCTAAATAGTTTGGTTGGAGTAGACCACCCCCATGAGGAGTGTTTTTAAAGTAAACACCTCTAGCCCTGTAATGTGACTTCTCCATTCCTTGTGTACTAAAAGTGTCCAGTGACACATATCGATTCATAAAATATGCTCCATGTGCAAAAAGAATATGATATGATCTGGTCAATAAGATATACACATAGTGTTTAAGACCAAATAAAAAAATGTAAGCGAAACTTACTATGTAATGTGTAATGTTTCTTTCTCCCCAAGATAAGATGAATGACTGTGTAAGCTCCTTCAAAGTCACTTGGAATAACTATCATTGTGAAGCATTAGTGGAAACCAAACACATCAAATGTAACAATTGATCGAATGATGACCAAACCTTCTTTTGCTAGTTAATGAGATCAACCAGACTATCATTGTCTGTTGTAATTGAACAGAGGTCCTTCCAAAGCTCCCATTTCCCATCATCTTGACTATTCACATCTCTTTTAAAGAAACGTCTTGCCTTCTTCTGAGTCATCGAAACTTGTTGTAAAATCTCTTGAGACTCACCATACTTCTTAACAACTAAAGATATGTGGCCACCATGACAACCTATAGAATTCAAAAGATCTTCTATTTTTTGGATTGCTATTGCAGACCTCTCTAGTGGTTTCATTGCAAATACATATTCAACAAAGCGTCACACTCAACCTTTCTAGTCGCCGACCCTTTATGATTTGACACTCATCAAGCTTGAGTATGAACTTTAACTTAACATTATAGTCTGCACAAAAGAGAAAACATTATCTTAATATGACACTTGAATGCAATAAAACTTCAACACCAAATAAAATGTAGTAGGGGTACTTTTGATTGTTGAACTATAAAAATGAACCATTGCTTGTTGAAGCTTCTGAAGATCCACAAATATATTGCTGAATTTAGTGTAAGTAAATGCTTGTGTAGATAGGATTTTTGATTGCTTCTTGGGAATATTTGGATGATAAACAGAGGCAGGCTGTAGCTCAAGCGTAAGCACCACCTCCTTTACTTGTCAATCCGCGGAGACGTGAGGACCGGTATGAAGACCACGAGCAAGTGAAGGCACAAGTGCGTGAGTGAAAGCACACAAACATGCACACACATACACACACACACGCGCACAAGATAAGATCAAAGAGAGGAACAATGGAAAGCTTCGATTGCAAATGAGTTCTCTTACAAAAGTTCTATTCTCTAACAAGCTAACCCCAAAAATGAGCTCTCTAGCTCTTTTTATAGTTTTTTGACTAGTTTTGGCCCTGTCCAGACCTAGTGTCCGGCCTAGTTAAAAATTAGGTTCCAAGGCTTATTTGAGGGCTCAAACGGAGTCTAAAAATTATGAAAATTGGTAGGATGATAGTTCTAATACCCCTCAAGCTCAAGGACTCCTCGGCTTGAACAAAATGGAGTTATAAAAATAGATAATGGTATTTACAATGGTTTTTAGTGATGAAAATCACTATTTTTGTAGGGGATTCTTCTGAAAATTTGACATACACTTCTTGGAGCTCCCTACTTGCTCCCTTCCCTTGTGTGTCCACCTTTTGATGTGCTTCCATGCTTTTTCCTTGACTTTGAGCTTCAACACTCCCCCCCCCCTCTCGAGTCTGTCGTCCCTGGCAGACCTTTGTTATAGTGGTTGTTCCAAGTAGTGCCTTGAGAGGGAGTGTCCCTTCTGTATGAACAAAAGTAGTCTGACTTCCAGATGTGTCTAGTTCTTCATCTATCACTACGAGTCTTTGCAAGTTGTAGTCTC
Source organism: Ceratopteris richardii (assembly GCA_020310875.1). Lineage (NCBI taxonomy): Eukaryota > Viridiplantae > Streptophyta > Polypodiopsida > Polypodiales > Pteridaceae > Ceratopteris > Ceratopteris richardii. The sequence goes on along the minus strand of CM035440.1, from coordinate 66,958,358 downwards.
TTGGTATGTGCTTCTTCCTTGGATTCCAGCATGACTGTGTCGTTGTGAGTCTCCGTTGATGTTTTCTAGATCTTCCACAGTGGATGTTCATAGTAGTCATGCCAAGTACTCATAACCCATATTGAGTGATGGGTAAGTGTGTTCGTGCATGGGTTGAGGAAAATATGTGCCTTGTGCACGGCCTTGTAATGTAGCCCTATGAATGCTTACTTGGGAAATGCATTGGAAGAAGTATGGTGCAAAAATTTGGGGTCTTGAGCTAAGTGCTCAAGGGTATGCCGACGAAGAGGTTTCCTAAGCTATCATGGTTATGATGTTTCGAAGGTAAAGATACTTACCATGGAGAAGGTCGATCGATGTTCATCTCTTCGTGTTGTACACTCGGCCTTTGGTATGGAACATTGTTGATGAATGTAAATGTTGATGGTCCACTTATGAGATCTTTTGAGTGGCTGATCCTGTCTCCTCTTTTCAAAGCATCATTTGTCAAATACAGAGAATTGAATTTCTTTATATTCCTTGACAAACAACATTCGAGAACTACACCAAGCTTAGTTTCACATATTCTCTCTAGCTCACCATAAGCAGGAGTCTTCTCATCCAGTATACATACAAAGATTTGCAGGGTACTAGAGCTACCTCGTGCAGATATCTCCCTGGATGCTCTCGTACATGCAATAGTTATGCCTCATTCAAGTTGCAGACCTTCAAGCTCTTCACTCCTACCATAGTATGAGGAAACCATAGTTGTGGATGCCATGCTCATGCCAAGTTCTTGACATTTATGAGATAAGGCAGCAATTATATCATCTGCTAGCCAAGACACACTTCTATCCAAACTCATAAATGCCCAGTAATCAACAGTTCCACCTTTAACCAAGCATGACTCATTCATGTTTCATGAGCCAAACCTGGGAACAAGTGCTTCCTCTCTTTTTTTTTTTCTTCTTTTGAGGAAAAAGATATCACAAAACTTGAACACAAAAGTTAGTATCAATAGAAATATTTGACATATGTCACTGTGCTCTTGTGCTTGGGATTCTCAAGTGTGTCTATGCACGGCCGTGTAATGTGGCCCTATATTAATGCATACTTTGGAAATGCATGACTGAATGGTGCAAAAGACAGGGTTGTGCAAGGAGCACATGGGTGTGGCTCGTTCGGGGCTTTCGATGTTATTTGCGGAGGTTGATGCCGACCTTGGTGGAGGTATCCATTGAGTCTCGAACCGATGTAATCCTCCTTATTGGAGTCCATTTTAGAACATCATTTGGCACTGTAGAGGTCACTTCAGGCGTCTTCCTCTTTGGATGCTTTCTGAACTGTGGTATCCAATGTGGTTGGCGCTTTGGTTCAGTGGAGGCTACTTGTACTTTTGGCTTCCAAACCCATATCCTTTTTGCATGTCTTCCTACTAATGTTGAAGAGCTGATTTGATCTTCCTTTGGTCTCTGTACGTGGTTCGTACCCTTTTCTCTTTTTGGCTTCTTTGTTGAGTCCTTTCGCATGTGGGAGAACATAGGTTGTTGTGGATGTAGGAGCTTCTTAGGTACCCACATCTGTAATTGCCCTTGTTCAGCTGCAGCTAACTTCTTAGGCACCCAAACTTGTTGGATACCTTGTGATTGAGCTTGTCCGAGCTGCTTCCTTCGTCTTCTGGCCTGGTTGGCTTGCCTGGATGGACTTTGTGGGGGCAAGGCTGGTGGTTGCTCTCCTTTGTGTACCCATATCTGCTTCATGCTCGGAACTACTTTCTTATCGAATGGTGTCTTTCTATTTGATGTAGCAGTTGTCGTGAACGGTTGTGTTTGTTTGTGTGGTGGACTCACTACTGTGGCTACTTGATTCTTTGGAGAAGAAGAAAGATCCACCCGCCTTTGAACCTGGTCTTCCACGATTGACTCCTTCTGCATCAGAGAGCTTTTGACACATACAACATCTTCTTTCATATGATTAGTCTTGGAAGAACTAAGAGAGTGTGTGTTGCCATGATCCAGGAGCATGCAGTTCTCTAATTCTAATGTAATGCATTGTCCATGTACCCAAACTTGAAGAATTTGACTTCTTAGGTTTAAGCTAAGTGCATGGTCATAGATCCAATCTTGACCCAGGACAAGTGGTTCTATAGTTCTCATCTTGACATACTAGCGCTTTGACTTTCATTGGAACATCTTGAAGGTAGATGGGAAGTTCCACCTCGCCCAAACAAGGGGTTTCCACACCTCCCAATCCTATGAGATAAGCTTCTATGGGATTGATGTTCAACTGCAAGTTTTGGCAGTAGGAAAGTCTAACTGCACTACTTGCTGCACCTGAGTCAATCAATGCTTTCACCGTCCTTGCACCCTTCCCTTGTCCTATCTCTATGGTCACAAAGGGTCTTCGGTCAATGACTTGAGAAGTCGCTATGTCTGACTTTTGGCACATATCCATGTGGTATTTTGGGGCTTTTGAGTTGACATCTAGGCCTAATCGCCTTAACTTATTTCGCCTAATATGCTCTCTGGCCTCTCCCTGTGCTTCTTCTCTCACTCTTAACTCTTCTTCTTTTCGTTTCTTAGCAGTTTTGAGTCTCATTAGCATGTCCTCTGTAAGAGGTTCTTGATATAACTTGACTCTACAACCACTAATATAGTTTGGCAAGATATCACCTTCTAAAGTAGCCAATTGAACCGCACCGCTAGTGGAAATTTTGTTAATGATCATGGGTCCATATCCTCGTTTTTCCAACTTACAGGCATGTTGTTTTAGTGTGTAAACGAACACTAGATCTCCCTCTTTCAGTCCCTTATCCTTGATGTGTGCATCAAAGTATGCCTTTTGCCTTTTCTTTGCAGCATAGATACCTACTGCCGCTCATAGCCTTGTCTCACTTAAGCGTTCTAGATCAAAGACCCTAGAGGACAACTCATGTCCATTCCACTCATGCTCTTGTGCTACCTTTAAAGCTGGAATTAGGAAATCCAATGGTAGCACATCATTCTTTCCAAAGACCATCTGAAATGGGGTGGCGTTGAGTACCGTTTTGTAGGCAACTCGATAAGCCCAAACAGCATGATGAAGTTGCTTGTCGCAATCAGAGCGTTTATTTTTTACCAATTTTGTCAATACGTTACAGAGGATCTTATTGGTGCTCTCGGCTTGTCCGTTAGCTTGTGGGTGATAGGGGGCATACTTCTTATGTATCACCAAGAATTCTTGGAGAAGATTTTCAATAACTTCATTCAAGAAGTGTGTGCCTCTATCGCGCACTAACTCTATTGGTAGTCCATATCTCGTGAACACATTCTCGAATAAGAACTTAGCCGTAGTCTGAGCATCATTCTTTGTTGTGGCTTTCACTTCTACCCACTTGGTAAGGTAATCTATGGCTACAATAATATACTTTGCATGGGAGTTTCTAGCTGGGGGGTTAATAGGACCTACAAAGTCTATACCCCATTTCGAGAATGCATGTCCTCCGATCATTGGCCTCAAAGGCATTTCATCTTTTCTAAATCGATATTGTGCACGTTGGCATGTGTCACATTTCTTCACATAGGTATGTGCATCCATATGAAGAGTTGGCCACCAAAGTCCTAAGAATAGAATGGTCTTGATTACTCAATCCAGACCAAAGTGTCCACCTGCAACACCGCTGTGTGCAGTCTCTAAGACCTTTAAATAGTCTGACTCATGAACGTATAGTCTTAAGTAACCATCTTTGCCTCTTCGGTATAGGTTGTCCCCTACTAAGGCATAGCCTTGAGCCTCTGGCTCCATGCTTTGTCTTCTTGCTAGACTAGCCTCTTTGGGTAATCTTCCCGATCTCATAAACTCTACCAATGGAGCACTCCAATCTGGAATTAATGACACTTGATAAAGGGTTGCATGCTCCACCGGGGGTCTCTCTCTGCACATTGGACAATTCTTAATCCACTCATGTATTTCTTTGTCCATGCTAGGCCAATACACTCCTAAACGCTTCAGATTCTGCAATGTTCGTTGTTTAGAATAGTGAATTCCTAGCAATCCTTCATGAGCTTGCTGCAACCAACTACTATGTTCATCATCCTCGATGCAACAAGCTAATACACCCTCACTATCTTGTTTGTACATGCTTCCTGCCAATATGTGATATTTTTGTGATTTTACAATTTCTTCTTGTGATGTTTTCACATTCTTATTTGTAGGTTCGAAGGTTAGGATTGGTACCAACTTATTTGCCCATTTAGGAACAACTTCTAAATTGAACAGATAAGCATCGGGTAATTCATCAGACACTCCTTGCGGTGAATCTCTTGAAGTGATGCGAGAAAGGTGATCTGCCCGAAGGTGGGTTCTACCTTTCCTGACAACAACTTCAAAGTCATATTCCATTAGTAAGAGGAACCATCTTACTAAGCGTCCAGTATTGCAAGGTTTATTGACCAAATATAACAAAGCTTGATGATCAGTGAAAAACTTGAACTTGTTGGCCAATAAATAGTGTCTAAACTTCTTCATAGCATATACCATGCCTAAGCCCTCTCTCTCAGTTGTGGTATACTTTCGTTCAGCTGCGGTGAGTTGTCTACTAGCATACGCTATGGGCAAGTTTAAGTTTCCTTCACCTGTGGGTTGCATCGCAATATAACATCTCTAGATCATACTAAGAGATACCTATGAAATTATAATTAGGCGTTATTTTATTTTAAGTTGAATTCACGTTCTTATTGTCTTTTTTATTTTTTATGAAAACAATTTTGTAAAAATTCAAAAAAAAAGAGGTCGAAAGCTAACGTAGTTTACGTTACAAGATCATACAGAACTGCAAAAGCATGATAAAGTCTCTTCATTGCAAGAAACTCAGATGAATCTTTTTTTTTTTTAAGGAATTTCGGCCTGAGCCTACTCTTTCGGACTTGTATTAAATAAAGAAAAGCAAAAGTACAAGTGAAGGGGACTAGTGCCCACGGGACCCCCCTCTCGTGAAGGAGATTATAAAGGAGATTAATCACCCTCTCGTGACCCTCATGCGGGGCCCACTTGGGTTTAAGCTTGTTGTTGATCAAAAGGAGCACTTGATGATACCTGAAGGTAGGGGATTTATTGTATTTAGCGATTCTTTTGCCGAAGAGGAAAAATGATTTCTCAATCGACCACTCTTTGGGGGAGTCACCAAAGTTATAGGCACATCTTTCTCTCCAGACCTTCCATAGGACCTCCCCTCTGATGGCATTCCAGAGAGTCACACATCATCTGATCGCTTATCCCTGTGGAGCTTGCTTCCAACTAATATGTTTCTGAAGTCTGATTTTCTTTCGGACAATCTCTTAGAGCCTGTTGGAGTTGGGACAAGTAAAGAAGATATGAGAAACATCTTCGATGGACCGGTAACAGTGCTACACTACGGAGGCACCCCACATATTTTTCTAGCCTTAAGGTTGTTCTAGATAGCCATGAATTTCATGTCCCACCGAAGCTGTGTCCACGACAGACACCACTTCTTGTTAAGGTTAACCTGATAATCAATGGTTTCTTTGATGTTCAAGATTTTATTAGGGTCCAGGCAAAACATCTCCTTTACAAACTATTCCATTCTTCATACTAATGTTGATGCTAGGGTCAATATCCTCAAAGTTGATCCACTCGTTGGTGTCTTGTTTCTAGAGATGTTTCCATTTTTCTAAGCCTTTGTTGCATAGCCTCTTGGGATTATGAATGTTCCAAGATTCAACCTTCTGGATGCCATGGATCAAAAACCAAATAGAGTCATTCTGTCTGATACAGGCCTCCCACTTCCAATCTTCATTGATTTTTGTGAAGCTCTTGACTTTATTCCAACACTTCCATAGGGAGCACACAAGCTCCAAGCCTTTCAAGAAGATCGGGATCGGGGAAAACAACAAGGTCAAAATTTCAAGACTCTTCCAATTCGGGAATCCCATGAAAGCCAACACGTTCTTGTTTCTGAAGATCAACTTGGTGTTGGGAAAGCTGAATGCACACTTCAAGAAATGAGTAGGTATTGCTAGATCCTGCTTTGTACCAGTCATTTCTTGCTTCAGAGGCAAGTTGTAGGCCCAATTAGCTTTCCAATGACACTATGCAAGTGCCTATGTACTTTGGAAATGATGTGAGAAAAGATTGAACCAAAACAGACTACTTCCAAGTTGAAGGATTAATGAAAACCTTCTATTTTTTATCACACCTGTTGCTTGTTATGCTCAGTGCTTCTAGTACAGTAGGAATTAGAAAAATTCCTTTTAGAGGAATCAAATTAGCTTAATGAGCTAATGATTCCAAGTGGAATCACTTAAAATGATCCATTATATACAAAGCAATCAATTTAGAAATTGAATCATTACCCCCAATTTTTTAGGACCTCTATAGAGTTTGACAAGTGAGTGCTTCAACATGATTTTCTCCAAATTGGCTAAATGGATTATCTACAAAAACTTTGAGCATGTAGATAACTTGGAGCTGATTCCAACAAGCTATAGAACATTGAAATTGGTCAAGAAATGACTGAGATATGAGCACTACAAGTTGACAATTATGAGTGACTATGATAGAGAGACCATAGATGAAAAGTATTGATCTATTGTATTAGAACACAATGTTCTAGAAGATCATAGGAATGATAATCAAAGCCTAATGGTGATGAGAAGTGTAGGCTACAATGTAAGCCTCACTCGCTTACAATGTGATCAAGGAGAACTCGGAAATGGAGTCACTTATCCCACATGTTTTTCACACATCTTTTATCGATATGATATTTGAATTTGAATTTGAATCCTCCATTGGCTCTCACTAAAAGTAGTCCTCCAATCTAGGAGATATTCTCTCAAGTATAGTTATGACTTTTCCAACTAACAAGTCCCACGATTTTGGTGGTTGTTATAAATATTCTTTCCAGTCAAAGAATAACTGTTACAAATGGTAAAGATAAAAAATTCCTAGCAATGGTGTCCATGGAGCTTCAATTGTACAAAAACTCTAGCCAAATGTGTAGGCTTGGAATTTGCACCAACACTTGGCCTATGAGGCCTCCCCCTTGCACCATGCCTTAATCATCCATTTTATCGCAAGTTTGTTAGCCATGCACCCAATGTCTAGAATGCCAAGAGCCCCATTATCTCTTTGGCTAGAGCAGATGGACCACTTGATTTTGGGCACTCCCCTCCTATTGTGGTTGTGCATCCAAAGGAAGTTTCTGCAAATACTTTCTAGTTTGGAAAGCTCTTGCTCTTTTGGTCTCCAACAAGAGAGAAAGTAAATGGTAAACAAAATGAGGAACGTGTTGATAACCATTGCGCGACCAGCAAGATTGATTCGCATACCTCTCCAAAAGTTTAACTTGCTTTTGAGTCTGGCCAAGACCCAATTCCAATGCTGCTCCAACGAGATACCAAAGCCCAAGGGAATCCCAAGAAGATGGAAAATTTGACCTGGAAGGATATTCTGATAGGCATGCTCAAAGAGAAATTCAAGTTGCATCCCGACAATAGCTCGAAAAGCGGTCTTTGAGTGGTTGATTTTGGAACTAGAGGTTTTGCAGAAACTGTCCAAGCATCTCCAAAACGTTAGCAAGATGGTACTATCATTGTGGATAAATGCATTCATATCATCGATAAAAAGTCTCATGATCAACTTGCCATGTTCACGGGGCAATCAAAGGGCTTTGATATTACTAGCTTCCACCTGTTGTTCCACAATCCGACTACACCCTTCTGTGGCAATGGCAAAGAGAAGGGGAGCCAACTGGCACCATTGTCTAATCGATCTGTTTAGTTTGATTGCCTTTAAAAGTTGGTTGTTAACATTAATTTGAATCAATGCATTTCTGAAAGGGTCGAGATCATCTTGGTGAATTTGTGACTACATCCGAGGTCTTTAAGAGATTGCAAAATATAGTCCCATTCGAGCCTATCATAAGCTTTGTCAAAGTCGATCTTGAGGAACACCGCAACTTGTCTTGATTCATCCGCGAAGTCGAGACCTTCCCAAATATCTATAATGGGTTTCAATATTGACCTACCTTTGATGAAACCTTTTTGTTCCTCACTTAACCATGCTCTGAGATGGCAAGAAATTATGTTGGCTATGACTTTGGCAATGACCTTATATCCCATTTGAAGCATCATAATTGGATGTCGGTTCTCAATTTTGTTCTTTTCCCCTGTAATCTGGATTAGCTTGATGATGCCATTGTTGAGATAGGAAGGGAGTGTGCCAAACGTCAGAGTGTCTTGCCATACCAACCAAAGGGGGTGGCGATCACCAACTTGAAAGCCTTAAAGAACTCATTAGTGAGCCCATCTCGCCCCAGGCTTTTCGATCAGGGAAAGGCATCAATAACTTCAATGATCTCTCCTTGGGAGAGAGGGGCATCAAGCAAGGATCGAAGGTTGTGTGGGATCCTATGAGAGGATATCCTAGAGATGGCCACCATGAAGTCCCGTCTATGAGGGGAGAGGGGAGTTGATGTTCCTAGAGGTCTTGTAAAATGTTCCCCAATGATTTTGAAATTTTCTTCTTCCGTATTGCAAGCAACACCATTTGAGTGTAGCAATAGGGGGATCACTTCTCTGTTTTGTTTTCTGTTGAGAATACTACACATCTCCTTGGTGGGCTTGTCAAATTTTCCAGCCCACCACTCCTTAAAGAAAATTTGTAGATTTTTTCTTTGAATTTCTTCCTCATATCTAAGCCTCAGTCTAATTCTACATAGACCCTTCTGGAAATGGGCTTTTCCTTTTTTCACTTCCTCCTCAAGTCTCCAAAGCCTATGATATAGAGCTTCTCTACGTGTGCATCGAATAGTCTAGAGCATCTTCGTAGTTCTAATCAAGATCTGTTGTCTTCACAACCGCACTTCTCCAACTCTTGGCAGGGGAAGAACAATAGGCAAAGGCCTCCTTCCACAATTCAACAATTTGTTGATGGACGGAGCGGAGCGAGAAAGAGGTTGAGCATGCTTGAAACCAAGGAGCCTTGCGGGTTTTGGTGAGAGCTTGGAATGTGATAATGATTGGGTTGGAATTCAAAGATGCAAGTGGACTTTCTTGGTCTAATAACTTAGATGAATCTTGAGTGAGGACTCCATTTGTTTCCTTATTTCTTTTTTATGCAATTGAAACATGAAATAGAAGGGAATCTCTGCCTCCTTGTTTTTTGACAGGAAGCACCCTAATTCCAATGATCCTCAATGAGAAAAACCATGAATTCACAAAGACAAGATACTAGTTCAAAATCGGCATCTGATTATGTATGCTAAAGATATGGTGGATGTTAGATGAAGATTAACTATATAGTGTGCATACTAAGGTCACTCTAGCTACACCCGCTGAATGTATAGAGGGTTTTCCATCTATGGCCTACTAATGGCTAACCAAACTCGACCATTTCCATTAGATCCAACACCCTTCCTTATAAACGTAAATACAAAAATATCTCTTACCAGCTCAGATTAGTTGCATCACAATATATCATCTGTAGGTCATAGTAAGAGATACATATGAAAATATAGTTAGATGTTATCTTTTTTAAACTTGAATTAATAACAATATGGAGCTTTAAGCTTTTACACAAAAATAAACTAAAAGAGAAACCTATGGACCATCTACATTATTCCGGGAGAATGAGAGTGCGTTCTGATCTAGCTACTAAAACACCTCCCAGGGACACAGTCAAAAGAAATAATCTAAACGAAGCTCCATTACGCAAAAGAGCCATGTACAATTAAATAAAAGCGTAGTTGTACATAAAAAAGATATGTACGATGTCAATACATTCACGGTTCTAAGTTCCAACTAAGGTGATGCTGTACATTTCCATAATTCACCAAGAGTAAACACAAGAAAATGCATAAGAGATAGTAAACACAAGAAGATGCATAAGAGATAGTAAGCACATGGCCTACGTAATTCTAGTACACAGATAGATCAAGACGAACAGAACAGAACAAGTAAGTTTAAATGACGGCGTACGCAATCTGTGCACGTACATAAATTCCTTTTACGCATATCTTGTGGACTATACATGTAGTTTCTTGCTTTTATATTACACATCGAATTTCCGCCCCACATTATGCCTAACACTGTTCTTTTAAACGGGAACTTGCCTAAGCCTGCCAAATATAACTGACACACGCTTTTCATCCAAGTTGGATATAACATGGATGTTCATCTTTTGGAAATATGAGAAAGACGGCTGCATATTGCTGTTCCAAACATTGGCTAGTAATCATTATACAAAATGATTCTCTATTAGGCAGTGCGGAAGGCACATTCAAGTCCGATGAGAAATGGATACGTGAATCAAACAAAATTTCTTCTGCGCATGAGGAGGAAGAGGACGAGAGGACAATGAATAGGAAGATGTATTTTTCTTTACAATGGAATGGAAGATTGTGTATTTCTGTTCACGTTCAGCAGTGATGATTCTATTTAATTACTCTCCATTAGACGAAGCCCACAGATAAAGATAAAGACGAAATGATGGATTTCAATTCTTCCGCATTAACTCCATTCCTGTGGTCTACTCTTGTCCATGTAATTGGCTTGCTCATTAACTGCATTCCTGTGGTCTACTCTTGTCCATGTAATTAGACGAAGCGGACAGATAAAGATAAAGACGAAATGATGGCTTTCAATTCTTCCGCATTAACTCCATTGCTGTGGTCTACTATTGTCCATGCAATGTACGTTATTGAACTTAGACTGAAGTTTTAGCACTGTATTCAATACGAACTTAAGGAGACGGATCATGGTACTGTGCAAGTGTGAAGACACATAATTGAGCCAATCCCACAAACAAACACCTCCGTACTGTGTACAAATGGAATACGACAATGGCGATTTTACGGACCAGGGAAAGGATTCTAATCAACTCAGAGACGGAATATCCTTCTCCTTGTAGTAATGGCATGAACCGGTCAGTCATAGAGAGAGAGCGCATGACAGTCAGTCAGTTGTAGTAATGGCATGACCCGATCAGTCATAGAGAGAGAGTGATAAAGAGAAAGCGAGAGAGTGACGAGTGTAGTGCTCTCTCTCTCTCTCTGTCTCTCTCTCTCTCGTGCTATGCAGTTGTTCCAAAGCATGCGCTAATGACATTCTTACACTCGTCATGAGCTTATGGACCCCTCACATTAACAGTTGGTCCAACGGTCCTTGAAGAACGGGGTACGAAAGAACAGGAAATTAAGTATTAACGGCAGCCTCCATCAATAAAAATTCTCTTGTATGGCATTCTTCTATGAAATCGAACATCGTTTTACATAAAAACGATCCACCTTCATTACACGTGTCTTCGTCATTTTCCTTATTGCAAGACTTTTATGTATTTTAGATCTACAGCATCAAATCTCGTTGATTAAGCTCAAAATACGCTTGCATATAAAACGTCTGAATATATATAATGAAGATTATTCTTCCTGCATATAACTTTTGTCAATCTCTCACTCAATTGCTTTCTTCGTTCTCATCTACTTCAGTTCCATTTCTTTTTGTACCATTTTTCGTGAATAAACTGATAGTGGATCTCGATAATCTTTATTGTCTTATAGTACGTTGGGTTTTACGCTAACATAGAACTAACTAAAGAGATTGTCAGAGTAAATGACACATTTCCATTAAATAAATAGATGCCCATGTTCTTGAGAAAGTACTTCAGTAATTGGACTTCTCATCCGCATTCCATCAATCCCTTTTATTAGAAGTTTGTAGCTCATAATAATAAGACATATGCTCCTTAATACTCCAAACAAGAACCAGATTTTCCAGCGAGATTACAGATTCACTTGTCCGCCGTGATGAACAGAATTTCAAGCTATATCCGCGTCTGAGTATTTAAATATACATGGATTAACTTTTGTTTCATAAATTAGTCGATAATTGCAAGAAGATTTGTTATACAGCGCTTCGTCAAAGTGCATAAATGTGTAGTTCGCACCGTTTTTGTATAACTTGAGCGATGCTAACTCCAAGTTTTCGATCCGGTGTTTGAATGGTTTCCTAGAATAAATTAGGTATACATATTTACATAATCATAGTATTTTCCATCATCTAGAAACTTTTTGTACTTACATCAACTGGCATATAAATTAGATTGAAAGAACAGATGCCAAATCATGTTTGGAATATAACAAAGAACATGGTTTCTGTTGGATAAATGATTGACCAAGGATTACAAGTCAGGTTCAATGTTGATGGGTTATATGTAGAAGGGTACAAACAGGATGGAAGGTTGATTTCCAATGGAAAAAAAGTGGGCAAGATGTTCACCTTAAATGGAGGAGTTATTGTTGAAATAGACATATGCAATAAGCGAATGGGACATGGCAGATTTGGAGAGGGTGAAATTGATGCATTCAAAGGAGATTGTCAATAGAACATCAGATTTCAAAGTTGGAATGATGCAAGAGGTATGTGCATTATGTCAATTTGGTAAACACTCAAGAGCATCATTTCTGCATGACAAGGATGTTAGTGACAATGTGCTAGAAATAGAACATATATATGTTCAGGTTTACAAAGACCACATCTATGGGCCGTTGTAGCTTATATGTCACATTCAATGATGACCATACACAAAAAGTATGGGTATATTTCATGAAAGAGAAGTGTGAGGTGTTCAATCACTTCTAGAATTTTAAGGCTATGTTGGAAAAAGAGTCAAGAAAGTATATTCAAACATTAAGATCTTACAAAGGAACAATATAACATATCTGGTGTATACAGAGGCTTTTATCGAGGAAATTGAATGGATGCATTCTTGCCCCGATGTTAGTGTAAATGTCGGTATACACATCGAAACAAAAGCACCAGTATAGGCATTGGTTTATTCATCCGTATAAGCATCGGTATAACCATCCGTATAAGCATCAGAAATATCGACGCTCATATCGATGCCTATATCGGCATCTATACTGTTGCTTGATAGGGTACCGTCGCTTTATCAATGACCATCCTGGGAGTACCGTCGCTTATACCAACGACCATATCTACAAAAAAAAATCTGGGTAGAGTGTGTTTTCTTTTGCTATAGCAACACTACCATGATGTTATTTAGCAAATGACAATACACTCTGCCCAACAAAACCAAGTACATGTGATGTGTACTCTAATGGCAACTGAAATATGATTTCATAAAGAAAAGTACTATAAAAAATTAAAGATATATGTTACGTTCAACGATGACCATACACAAAAAGTATGGGTATATTTCATGAAAGAGAAGTCTGAGGTGTTCACTCACTTGTAGAATTTTAAGGCTATGTTGGAAAAAGAGTCAAGAAAGTATATTGAAACCTTAAGATCTGACAAAGGAACACTACAACATATCAGCCATATACCGAGGCTTTTACCAAGGAAATTGAACCGTGAAATTTTTGCCCCGGCGTCGGTGTAAGTGTCGGTACATGCATCAAAAAAAGAGCCCCGGTATAGGTGTCTGTATAGTGATATGTACAAGCATTGGTATAATTGTCAGCATAAGCATTGGAAATCCTAATGCTCATATGGATGCATATATCGGCATCTATATCATTGCTTGCTGGGAGTATCGTTGCTTATATCGATGACCATCCTCAGAGTATCATCACTTATATCGGTGATCATATGTGCAACATTGTTTTTGGGCAAAGTGTATTGTCTTTTGCTACAACAACATTACCATGATGTTGTTTAGCAAAAGACAATAGACTCTACCAAAAAAAAGCGAGTACATGTGGCGTACTCTAATGGCAACTGAAATATAATTTCATAAAGCAAAATAATATCGGACACAAAAGAGATAATCAGAATGAACCACGAACCATGAACCATGTACAAAAAAAGTTAAATATTTCATAACTGAAGCATGTACAAGTGTGTGGCAAACCACTGTCATATTTGAGGCAAATTCAAAATGTGGCAATGCACTGCTATATAAGAATCAAAAAACAAAATTTTCGTGCACCACTGCCATAAATGAGCCAAATACAAAATTGTGGCACACCACTCTCATACACATGCACACAATGATCGAAACATCCATATCAATAGTCCTGCAACAAAGAACATTCATGAAATGAGATAAATTCACATGAGACTTACAAATAACAAGTAGAAACCAAGTTTTTAAATTCATCCCCTCATCAAAGATGCTCCCATGAAACGACCGCACTGCATCCCTATAAGACCTCCAATAGTGAAACCAATCCATGAAGATATCCATAAGCCTCCTCGGTTCACGTTGGAGGATGACCCATTGCCAGCTTTTGCAACAAATATACAAAACATTAGAGGAACATATATGAAATGCTTAACACAAAGAAATTCAATAAACCAAATGGTACATAAAAATTTGTGACACATAGTGTGATAACTCCTGCGTTCCAAATATGATGGTCCAACCGTATCTAAATGTGTGGCTGCAGCATCTCGCTCGTGGCAATATCCGTCAGGAGTTTGTTGGTGCTCATCGTGAATCAATCCCACTCCTAAGCATCTAACCATACAAGCTTTGGTAAGCTTGTTGTGAAAGCGTCACGAGCATTAGATCGTCGATGGGACATAACTTCACGTGCGATGTGCAAAATCCACTCTCAACTGACAAGAGGATGCCCATGTGCTGGCCGAAGGTCGTGATAAATCCTCTCTGTGATATATTTTTTCCGATGTTTATTTTATTCACTCCATTTCAACATGATAGACAATCCAAATTGAATGGAGCAAAGTCGTCCTCTATGTGCATGCATGGCCTTTTGGGTGGCTACCATCATTTGAGCTCCATCGTAGATACTATACACCTTGAAATCATCATGGTCATGAGCACCCCAAGGTGTATGTGGTGTTCCATGTGGTGCACCATGTGTCGTACCTACATCTGAGGTACTCGCTCTAAGAGTAGAAGTGGGTCAGACAACATCTGTTGCACTGTCTCCAAAACAGCCACCTCCTCTAGACCTACTTGTAGATGCACTCCTAGAACCTCCTACTCTAGAGCGTGACCTCGAGCTACGAGACGGGCCATCACCTATATCGCGCTTAGGTTTCAAAGGCACATGTGTACTACTAGAGCCACTAGGGGATGGCTCAGAAGATGGTCGTGGTGGAGTAATAAAGCCAGAAGATATACCTCTCGTGGGAGTAGTATCACCCGTAGGAGTGACATCGACAAGAGTGACAGCAACGAGAGTAAGGCTGGCAAGAGTGAGGCCGGGGGGATGGCTACCATGAGCGATCTAGTACTAACACATAGTGGCCATATTCGTGGGAGATACCTAAGATATGAACTCTAAGAACTGCTCCTCTGTCATGGAATGTGGAGTGACTCAAGGACTCTCTCCCATCGTGTGATACTGTTTCATTGGGATTAGTAATTGCCCATTCTTGCATATGACCTTGCTCTTCTAAGTCCTCCCTTTGTGATTTTCTTTCTTTTTGATAAAAGTCAACCAAAGAATCTCTCCCACATTCTTAAAAATATGCATCGGGTCTACCAAATGATTGATCAATAACTCGCTCTAATAAGAGAGTTCATGAAACAATGACAACTGTTTCATGCCAGTGATTGGATTTTCTAAATCCCACAGTTTTTTCCAATCGCTAGCTTTCATTTGGCATTGCGCTTGTCGACCAATCTGTCCTTCACATAAAACATGTCCATCAAACAAATATCTATGATGTCCTTCATAGACACTTTTATGCAGTGCTTTGGACTAGCACGCTTTGAGTCATGGTCCGCATAAGGGACAAGCATGGTAACCCAAAATCGACAAGCATAAACATTCACCATAACTAGGCCAATCATGCATGGTCCAGATAAGTATGCCTTGCACTGGCACGTCTCGTCTTCTTATAGGTTGAGACATGTCACGCACAATAATCCCATCCCATAAAATGTGCAGCTCTTCCACAAGTGGTGCAAGGTATACATCCATGTTTTTTACCTTATACTTATCTAGCACAATAAGAGCTAATAATAAATGACCCTTCTTTGTGGCCAGTATCTGTGTGTGTATGTCTGCATGGATGTGTGTATATTTGTGTGTATGTATGCATGTGTGTACATGTGTGTGTATGTATGCATGTGTGTACATGTGCGTGTATGTATGTGTGTGTATGTATGCATGTGTGTATATGTGTATGTGTGTGTATGTGTGTGTGTATGTGTATGTGTGTACATGTGTGTGTATGTATGCATGTGTGTATATGCATGCATGTGTGTATATTTGTGTGTATGTATGCATGCATGTGTGTATATGTGTGTGTATGTATGCATGCATGTACATGTGTGTGTGTATGTATGCATGTGTGTACATGTGTGTGTGCATGTATTTGTGTGTGTATGTATGCATGTGTGTATATGTGTATGTGTGTGTATGTAAGCATGTGTGTATATATGTGTGTATGTATGTGTGTATATATGTGTGTGTAAATATGTGTGTGTATGTATGCATGTGTGTATATGTGTGTGTGTATTTATGCATGTGTGTACATGTGTGTGTGTATGTATGCGTGTGTGTATATGTATGCATGTGTGTACGTGTATGTGTATTGATGCATGCATGTGTGTATATGTGTGTATGTATGTATGCATATGTATGTGTATGCATGTATATTTGTGTGTGTATATGCATGTATGTATGTGTGTGCGTATGTATTTCTATATCTCTCTCCATTTATCTATCTCTTTAGCTTTATATTTTTCATGTCTCCCTCTATTTTTCTATCTTTCATCTCTCTTTATTTCTTTCTCTATCTTCCTCTCTTTCATCTTTGTTCATCTCTCTCTCTCTCTCTCTTTCTCTCTTTCTTTTTCTCTCTCTATTTGTCTCTCTCTCTCTATCAATAGAGAATAAAAAAATCACTTACAGGTATTCCCTCTTTTGGATCGTTGTCATCAAAGCGTAATGTATGTCGTCTATCGCGGAACTCTAAAGAATCAACGCCAAAAACCATATCCAAAATGATAGAGAAGAAAAATTATAAAACATAAAGCATAGAGAAAGATAAAGGGTAAGAGTACACACACTAGTTACCAAGATGCGAGATCTAGAGAGAGAGAGAGTGTGTGTAGAGAGAGATCTATGTGTGTGTGTGCACAAGACAATGTAGGTCACAATTGAGATCCGGCATGCAAGTTGGACATAAACAAGTAGTACTCAGTGTAAAACATGTGCAAAATGTTCTTTCCGGTTCTCGGTATGTTTAAAACGCAGCCTAGGTATAGGCATCGGTATGGGTGCCAATATAAACATTGGTAATTTATAGTAAATTATCGATGCTTGTACAATTGCTTATACCGATGCCTATACCGATGCATATACCGATGCCTATACTGACGGTGGCAATACATCCCGAGGATCTGTTTTAAATGGTCATAGCGACGGTCAAGTTACCATTGGTATGCTTAAGTTCATTTTTCCAATGTTTATACTGATGCCCGGGATGACCGTCAATATAGGAAGCATCCGTATGACCAAAGAGTGGTCAATTGAGAAATTCTTGTTCCTTCTTGGCAAAAGGATTGTTAACTGTAAAAACTACCCCCCCCCCCCCTTCAGGCATCATCAAGTCCTCCTATTGATCAATAACAAGCTTAAACCCAAGTGGGCACCACATGAGGGTGATGAGAGGGTGATTAACCTTCTTTGTAATGCCATCTAAGCTCTATAAAAGCTTCCCCTACTTTGTGGGATTTGGGGGGTCCCATGGGCACTAGTCCCCTTCTCTTGTTCTTTTCTTTATTTAATTCAAGTCCGAGATAGTAGGCTAACGCCGAACTTCCTTATATTGAAAAAAAAAAGAAATTCACCTTAAATGGGAAAAATCCTAAAATGAATCCAACCATGTTCGCAAAAGGTGGAGGACTTATTGTTGAAATAGACATATGGACTAAGCAAATGGGACATGCAGATTTGGAGAGGGTGAAATTGATGCATTCAAAGAAAATTGTCAGATTTCAAAGTTGGAATGATGCAAAAGGTATGTGCATCATGTGAATTTGGTAAATACTCAAGAGCATCATTTCTGCATGACAAGCATGTTAGTGACAATGTGCTAGAAATAGTAGATACATAAGCTTAGGGTCCTACAAAGACCACATCTATAAGCCGTTTTAGGTTTTATGTTATGTTCAACGATGACCATACACAAAAAGTATGGGTATATTTCATGAAAGAGAAGTGTGAGGTGTTCACTCACTTGTAGAATTTTAAGGCTATGTTGGAAAAAGAGTCAAGAAACTATATTGAAACCTTAAGATCTAACAAAGGAACACTACAACATATCAGCCATATACCGAGGCTTTTATCGAGAAAATTGAACTGTGCATTTTTGCCCCGGTGTCGATGTAAGCGTCGGTGCATGCATCGAAAAAAAAGCACCTGTATAGGTGTCTGTATAGTCATTTGTACAAGCATTGGTATAATCGTTAGTGTAAGCATTGGAAATACTGACGCTCATATGGATCCCTATATCGGCATCTATATCATTGCTTGCTGGGAGTATCGTTGCTTATATCGATGACCATCCTTAGAGTATCGTCACTTATATCGGTGATCATATGTGCAACATTGTTTTTGGGCAAAGTTTGTTGTCTTTTGCTACAACAACATTACCATGATGTTGTTTAGCAAAAGACAATAGACTCTACCAAAAAAAAGCGAGTACATGTGGCGTACTCTAATGGCAACCGAAATATGATTTCATAAAGCAAAATAATATCGGACACAAAAGAGATAATCAGAATGAACCATGAACCATGAACCATGTACAAAAAAAGTTAAATATTTCATAAATGAAGCATGTACAAGTGTGTGACAAACCACTATCATATTTGAGGCAAATACAAAATGTGGCAAAGCACTCCTATATAAGAATCAAATACAAAAGTTTCGTGCACCACTACCATAAATGAGCCAAATACAAAATTGTGGAACACCACTGTCATACACATGCACACAATGATCGAAACATCCATGTCAGTAATCCTGCAACATAGAACATTCATGAAATGAGATAAATTCACATGAGACTTACAAATAACAAGTAGAAACCAAGTTTTTAAATTCATCACCTTATCAAAGATGCTCCCATGAAACGACCGCACTACATCCCTATAAGACCTCCAATAGTGCAACCAATCCATGAAGATATCCATAAGCCTCCTCGGTTCACGTTGGAGGATGATCCATTGCCAGCTTTTGCAACAAATATACAAAACATTAGAGGAACATATATGAAATGCTTAACACAAAGAAATTCAATAAACAAAATGGTACTTAAAAATTTGTGATACATAGTGTGATAACTCCTGCGTTCCAAATATGACGGTCCAACCGTATCTAAATGTGTGGCTGTAGCATCTCGCTCGTGGAAATATCCGTTAGGAGTTTTCTGGTGCTCATCGTGAATCATATCCCACTCCTAAGCATCTAACCATACAAGCTTTGGTAAGCCTGCTGTGAAAGCATCACAAGCATTAGATCGTCGATGGGACATAACTTCACGTGCGATGTGCAGAATCCACTCTCAACTGACAAGAGGATGCCCATGTGCTGGCCGAAGGTTGTGATAAATCCTCTCTGTGATATAATTTTTTCGATGTTTATTTTATTCACTCCATTTCAACATGATAGAGAATCCAAATTGAATGGAGCAAAGTCGTCCTCTATGCGCATGCATGGCCTTTCGGGTGGCATCCATCATTTGAGCTCCATCGTAGATACTATACACATTGAAATCATCATGGTTATGAGCACCCCAAGGTGTATGTGGTGTTCCATGTGGTGTACCACGTGTCGTACCTACATCTGAGGTACTCGCTCTAAGAGTAGAAGTGGGCGAGACAACATCCATTGCACTATCTCCAAAATAGCCACCTCCTCCAGACCTACTTGTAGATGCACTCCTAGAACCGCCTACTCTAGAGCGTGACCTCAAGCTACGAGACAGGCCATCACCTATATCGCGCTCAGGTTTCAAAGGCACATGTCTACTACTAGAGCCACTAGGGGATGGCTCAGAAGATGGTCGTGGTGGAGTAATAAGGCCAGGAGATATACCTCTCGTGGGAGTAGTATCACCCGTAGGAGTGACATCGACAAGAGTGACAGCGATGAGAGTGAGGCTGGCAAGAGTGAGGCCGGCGGGATTGCTACCATGAGCGATCTAGTACTGTGGCATAGCGGCCATATTCGCGGGAGATACCTAAGATATGAACTCTAAGAACTGCTCCTCTGTCATGGAATGTGGAGTGACTCAAGGACTCTCTCCCATCATGTTCTATAACAAAAGAACTCAAAAAATTAGCATATGATAATAAAGGTAATGTAGAGAAATGGTAGTATACAAAAGAACATAGCTCTTGGTAATGATACTGTTCCGTTGGGATTAGTAATTGCCCATTCTTGCATATGACCTTGCTCTTCTAAGTCCTCCCTTTGTGATTTTCTTTCTTTTTGATCAAAGTCAACCAAAGAATCTCTCCCACATTCTTAAAAATATGCATTGGGTCTACCAAATGATTGATCAATAACTTGCTATAATAAGAGAGTTCATGAAACAATGACAACTGTTTCATGCGAGTGATTGGATTTTCTAAATCCCACAATTTTTTCCAATTGCTAGCTTTCATTTGGCGTTGCGCTTGTCGACCAATTTGTCCTTCACATAAAACATGTCCATCAAACAAATGTCTATGATCTCATTCATAGACATTTTTACGCAGTGCTTTGGACTAGCGTGCTTTGAGTCATGGTCCGCATAAGGGACAAGCATGGTAACCCAAAATCGACAAACATAAACATTCACCATAACTAGGCCAATCATGCATGGTCCAGATAAGTATGCCTTGCACTGGCACGTCTCGTCTTCTTATAGGTTGAGACATGTCACGCACAATAATCCCATCCCATAAAATGTGCAGCTCTTCCACAAGTGGTGCAAGGTATATATCCGTGTTTTTTACCTTATACTTATCTAGCACAATAAGAGCTAATAATAAATGACCCTTGTTTGTGGCCAACCATGGTGGGATGTTATAATTGACCAAACATACAGGCCATGTGCTCCATAAAGAGCTTCATAAACCAAATGGATTTACTCCATCCATAGCTCGGCCTAGACGTATGTTTTGAGGCTCACTAGCAAACTCTGGCCACTTACTATTGTATCTTAAGCTCCTTTAATTCATCAATGTTAAATCTATAGGGTGCTCTAGAATATGGTTAGTTCCTTGGAAATAGGTCAATGGCATGGTCAATCTGCCTACGTGGAGGTATACCAGGCAAGCCTTCTAGAAATACATCTGCATATTCTTTCAAGAGATTTTTTACATAGTCTGGAATACTTCATCATTACCTTCATCATTACCTTCCTCATGCAAATTGTTCACATACACTACAAATGTGTTACATCCATCATGTACACCTTTGATTATCTACATAGCAGAAATAAGAATAGGTTTAGGATTATAGGCATCACCTAGAATATGAATAGATTCATCATCTAGATTTAAAGTGATCATTCTTTGTTCACAATTAATTGTCGCACAATTTTTAACTAACCAATCCATGCCTATGATTACATCACTGTTTCATCTCAATTACATGGAAACTTCTAGAAAAGCACCTACCAAAAAGTGTAAATTCAAGGTTTTCAACATATCCTTTCGTGTAGTGTAATCGTCCATTGGCCATCTCTACAAGTCTGGTTATCTGCATATTTAGGGCTATCCCTAGATTTTGCACCAATTTGAAAGATAGAAAACAATGGGTACTACCTGAATCGATCAAAAATCTGGTTTTATGCGTAGAAATCAAACCCAAAATCGTAATTACAGAAGCCTTTGGAAAAGAACTAACCACCTTGCAACATAAAGTAGAGTCAGGGCACCTTACCCCCATCATCCGCTTCCTCAATAATTGTACCCTCCTCGATGATGTTTATCACTTTTGATTGTGCAGGTCAAAAGACTACGTTATTTGGGCACTCACATGTCCAATGCCCTTACTCTCTACAATGAAAACACAGACCAAGTCTTTTTGCCCTCTTAATAAAATCAAGGTCTTGTTGCCAATGGATTGGCTGATGCCTCCTTTGATTTTCCACCTGCACACAATTCTTGCTTTGGTTATTTGAAGATGGATTCTCATTTGAAATGTTCATGTTCATTGCAACAGGTCTTTGTGGCCTATGTCGCGTTGCAATGAATCTGGTTCTATTTGCCTTCTGCAAATTGAACTTCTCCATCTTCTCAATGTTCTCGGCCATCGCAACAACATCAAGAAAATCAATGCATCCAGATCCCTTGACTTGATAGCAAAGTTCCTCACGAAGCCCTTCAATAAATTTACTCTAAAGAGCATCACCGCTAACCTCTAATGCATATTTATGAAGACACAAGAACTTCTCTTTGTACTCATCAACAGATAAACTATGCTTACCACTTTCGTGTTGTCGAAAATTGTAGAACTCCATCTTCTTCTCCATATGGTAATGTGGAGAACAATAGTGTTTTTCAGCTTGTTCTCTAAATTCCTTCCATAAAAAACGACTAGAATGCGTTCGAGTCTACATATACGACTTCTACCATAGCTTGGCGATCCCATGGAGGTGCAGGATCCCAACTTTTGCCTTGGACTCTTCACTAAATTGTCAAAGATCAAATAAATCCTCCAGTTCTTCAATCCATGCCTCAAGATCTTCGCCACTCTTCTTCTCGCCATCAAAATCATTCAACTTTGCCTTCTTGAAGGGTTGATTAAGGTCAAACTCACCTGGTTCCATATCTTCACAATTGCGTTTTTGTTTTCCACGAGGTACACTAGATGTTCCCACACCTTCATCTACTTCATCATTCAGCTCCACAAACAAATTTGTTGCTCCTTCTGGTTGCTTTCTGCCTTGTTCTTTGCGCAATTCACTAAGAAGCTTCTGAACAAGCTCCTCTTGTTCACGAATCTTTTATGGTAGACTTTCCATTGTTCCTGAGGATTGAGTCTGCTCTGATACCACGTAGTGTTTTCTCAATCACAATCTATCCCCAATCAAAATCTTTTGATCACTCAAAAATAAGAGTCAAGAGAAGAACGCAGAGATTGCACAAGGTAAGAGAAAATCTGATGCGGAAGAGTAGAAACAAATATGCCATAGGGAAGGAAGAATTCTGATATTATAGATGTGAATCATTGGTTACAATAGCTTTGGACAATAGCTTCTTGAGGAAGCCTCTACCTCCCGATCACCCCCAAGCTATCACAATCGCATTCACACTCGCACTCTCAATCACACTCTAGCTCTCACTATCACTTTCAATCACAACGTAATTCTCAGATTTTTGTGTGTCCCTCTTTTTTGACATGCAGGTCTCCCTATATCAGAGTTTGATCGCTTCCCTCCCCAAAGAAGTGTGCGATCCACCAAATTTAGAAAAAGTCGAGTTTCTCCAAATACTTTCACAAAAAGCCATGCGATCGTAGTGTGCTTTCTTTCTTTAGTGTACCTCTCAAAAATAGGAGAAAAACACCCAAAAGACATATCCAAAAATATCCATATTTAGACATGGTGACATGTGAGCATCACAATCATGGGCTTGAATAGAATAAGATAAGCCCTCGTGTTTTTTTCAAGTGTTGCAAAACGGCACTTTTCAAAGCCCTGTAACTCAAAACCGGTGAGGAATTAGCTTAAGCTTTTGAGAGACACTTTGATTTAATTTTGCGATCTCCACAATAGTGTTAGAGATGTCCGAGCTCCAAATCCACCTACAAATGCCACTTTTGAGCCCTACAATTTTCAAAATTCTAGAGAGAGAGTAAAATCAAGGAATTTTCTTGTAATGAACTAAATGTAGGACCTTGAACGATGTACTTAAAACATGATTCACAAAAATTCCACTCGGGCACTTTTATTCTCTTATACTTGCTCTACCTTTCTCTCATAGAGAGTTTTTCCTAAATCTTTCATCTTCACCTTCAAAATTTGAGTAGAAAACATGATGCAAATAAGGTCTAGAGAGAGAATATTAAACTTGTCAACCCACAATTTTTCCTACATCCATAAAATGACCAAATTATTCATTCTAACCATTATCCCCGCAATGAAATTCAGAAAGTTCAAAATGAATTATTTCACTAGAAAAGAGGTCTATTACAATGTATGTGTGTCTATGTTTGTATGTGTGTGTGTATGTGTGTCTTTGTGTGTATGCGTGTATGTGGGTATGTGTATATATGTGTGTGTATGCATGTGTATGTATGTGTAAATGTGTGTGTATGTGTGTTGTGTTAATCTATGTGTGTATGTGTGTGTCTATGTTTGTATATACGTGTCTATGTGTATATATGTGTGTGTATGCATGTGTATGTGTGTGTGTAAATGTGTGTGTATGTGTATGTGTATGTGTGTGTATATATCTATGTGTGTATGTGTGTCTATGTGTGTGTATGTGTCTGTGTATGTGTGTGTGTGTCTATGTGTGTATGTGTGTGTGTGCGTCTATGTATGCATGTGTGTGTGTGTCTATGTTGATGGGGGATGATTCTAACACTCCAATGCAAAAATGGAAGATGGCTGCCCTCCACTAGGTCTACAAGCAATGATATATGCTCACTGATCTGAACTTTTCTATGCACCAGTATAGAGACTTATAATGAAATTTTGTAGACTTCTACTAGACTATAAGAGCTACCTAACAAGCTCAAATAATCCCGAATGGATATTCCAGCTGGGAGAACCACCCTCTGCAAAAAAGGCTACCTATTTGCAACACTGTCTACCTATGTGCAGAGATATACCTTCACAAAGTTGGCAATTTCTGACAACTCACTCACCCAAATGACTTGAAACTTTGGCAATGTTCAAGGCACATTATGAAAGACCAAATGAAGCTTGAAATCAATGAAAATGAGAGCAAACAATGGTCTGCAATGTGGTACAATCAGATTTGGAAAAGTCTAACTACACCTCTAGATAGAGCAGAGCAAAATCATGAGAAAATGAGGTGAGCAAGCAAGGGGGCTGCTTGCTGGAGTTGTATGATGCATACACACATACAACTCAAGAAAGAAAGGCGAGATGATGCTTATATAGACTTTTACTTTTCCTACAATCTAGCTAACCACCCACCAATCAGTTTACGTGCAATTTTTGATGGCTAATTTGATGAGATTTTAATTTGATTGGGTTTGGTGGAGCTTCTAACTTTATTCCACGACTTTGGGCCCTCCTTTTTGATCGGTCCACTTGCAAAACTCGTGGTTGAGCCTTTTTGTATGATTGAGACTAGGTCCTTCATTCCAATGCATGCCTTGAAGTGTTGTAGCTTTACTCCATCCAATGCTTTGCTAAACATATCTGCATATTGGTCTTTTGTATAGAAGTGGTAATGCACTTCTATATGCTTCGACCTTGCATGGAACACTCGATTTTGAGCCAATCATATGCTACTTATGTTGTCACAAAAAATAGGTACTTGCTTAACCTGCAAATCAAGATCAAGAAACAACTTCTTGAGCATCATAAGCTCACAAGAGACTTGTGCTAAGCCTCTATACTCAGCTTCAGTCAATGAAAGAGCCATAGTTGGTTGTTTCTTTGACATCCATGAGATGGTCTTCTTCCCTAGTATGATAACATATCCACTAGTGCTCCTCCTATCATCTTTGGAGCCTGCCCAATCAACATCACAATAAGCTTGCACATTTTAATCCATCATCAAATGGATAATATAGACGTTCATTCACTGATCCTTTGAGGTACCTAAGTACCGTTTTGGCTGCAACAAGATGAGGTACTCTTGGTGCTTGCAAAAATTGAGATAACACTCCAACTACATGTGCAATATCAAGTCTTGTCATAGTAGCATACAAGAGAGAACAAATTATTGACCTATACATGGTCACATCCTTCACTTCTTCACCTTCACGAGCACTTAGTTTAACATTTACTGCTAATGGATTTGAAATGGGCTTGCAATCACACAAGACAAACTTCTTCAAAAGACCAAGAATGTATTTCCTTTGCATCAAGTATATACCTTCCTCTTTATATAGTACTTCAATCCCAAGGAAGTACCTTAAAATTCCTAAATCTGAGATTTTAAATTCACATCCAAGCTTCCTCTTTATGTCTTTGATGTTGGCTTCATCATCCCCTATAATGATCAAATCATCAACATATATACAAATGAAAACAAGCTCTCTACCTTCCTTCTTCACAAAGAGTGATGGGTCTGCATGACTTTGATTGTATCCACATTTTACTAAGTACTCCACAAGTCTTTGGTTCCAAGCTCTTCGGGCTTGCTTGTGTCCATAAAGAACCTTCTTTACCCTGCATACATGATGTGGAAACCTCTCATCTTCAAAGCCTTGGGGCTGGTCCATGTGAGCAAGTATCATTTTCTTCAAGTGCTTTGACGTCCTCCTCCATGGCTTCAATCCATTCCCTATGCTTATTTGCTTCCTCAAAAAAGTTAGGTTCTTCACAAGCTATAACTTGACTCATGTAGGCATAGTGTCTTGCAATGAATGAATCATAAGTTAACCTTTGAATGGGGTATTTAACCCTATTGGATGACCTTACCTCACCATTAGGTGGTAGGAATCTCCTCTTCCTTGGTTTAGATGATTTAAATCCCAGAGTTTCTAATTTTTCCATATCTTCATCACTTGTAGATTCCATGTCTACCCATCGATGGTCTTCATCATTTGCCTTTTCCTTTCCTTTGCTACTTCCTTCACATGAATGAGCTTCATTACTTGTCCTTCCATGCCAAGCTGATGTAGTACTCTCCTCTGATGGTGTGCTTGAAGTGGTTGGACCACTTATCTCCATGCTTTCTTGTTGCTCTTTGAACTTCTTCTCGCCTTCATATGCATCGTCAACCTTTAACACAACTTTGTTACCGTACCAAGGCAGCAACTCATCAAATATTACATCCCTAGATACCTTATGCTCTTTGATGCAAGGTTTGTAGCATTTAAAACCCTTTTTCTCTGAAGAATATCCAAGAAATATACACCTATCTGCCTTCGCGTCTAACTTGTGTCTCAATTCTTGAGGTATGTGAACATAACACACACAACCAAATAGCTTGAGATGTGAAAGATTGGGTTTCTTACCACACCAAGCTTCATAAGGTGTAACTCCATGTACTCCTGAGATTGGACACCTTTTCATCATGTATATGGCTATATTTGTTGCATCAGCCTAATAAGGGTTATGAACATTCATTTCATTTAACAAAGATCTAGCCACTTCTGCTATGTATCTATTCTTCCTTTCTGCAACCCCATTTTGTTGAGGTGTATAACTGCAAGTAAATTGCCTTTTGATGCCATGGTCATGTAGATAATCTGAAAATTCATTTGAAACATACTCTGCCCCTCCATCCGATCTGAGAGTCTTTATATACATCCCTGTTTCCTTCTCCACTAGGTTTTTGAACCTCTTGAAGTGGTAAAAAACCTCTGACTTTAACTTCATGCAATACATCCAAACAAACCTTGAATGATCATCTATAAATATGATAAAATATCTATTACCTCCAATGGATGGCTCCCTTGTAGGTCCCCATACATCTGTATGTATGAGATTCAACACTTGATTGCTCACATGTGCTCCCTTCTTGAACGACAATCTGCTTTGTTTTCCTAATTGGCAAGCATGGCACAAATGTTTCATATTCTGAGATGTAAGATCAGGTAGACCACTCACCAAGCCCTTACTTTGCATGTCCTTCATCCTTTGTAAGTTTATGTGCCCAATTCTTTTATGCCATAAGTTGATTTCTGCAATCTATTTATTTCCAATTAACAAGTAAACAGTGTGAGGGGTTGATGGCTTTACCTCCATGGTGACGAGTCTTCCTTGCTTCTTTCCTTTTGCTATGAGCTTGTAGTCCTGCATGGGGTCTTCAACAAAACATCCTTGCTCATTGAACCTCACCTCATAACCTCTTTCAACCATTTGACCTAATGAAACCAAGTTCTTTGTGATGGTTGGCACATGCAACACATCCTTCAACACCTTGGAGCTTTGAGATCCATACAATGCAACATCTTCCACATGTGTAATCTTGTGCTCAGTGTCATCCCCTGTCTCTACATTTCCTTGAGTGATGGGTGAATGTAAATTAAAGCAAACATCTTTATTGCAACTCATATGGTTGCTACAACCACTATCAATGTACCATGTAAAATCTGAATTGACTCTTTCACTTAAACCATGTATCATAAGCAAGTTCTCATTTTCTGAATTTGTTGAAGTACTAGCATAATTACCCTGGTCCCTTTTGTATCCTTGATTGTCTTGGACCAACAATCTCTTGCAAAATGTCCCGATTTTCCACAATTGTAGCATTTCCATTGGATGCTTCTCTTCCATGTGATCTTCCTCCTCTTCCTCTACTCCTTCCTCTTCGTCTTGATCCATAGCTTTGGTTGGAGCCTTCTTGGTTGCTTGAGCTTGAGCTTGAACTTCTTCTCCCTCTGCCTTGGGAGTTTTTCCACCTCTTTTGCCTTTGCCTCTATCTACATAGAAAACTTGGGCCATAGGAGAATAGAAATGCTTAAGTGAAATTTTTGTGAATCATGTTTTAAGTACCTCGTATAGGTTCCTACATTTAGCTCATTGTAAGAAAATGCCTTGATTTTACTCTCTCTCATTGTGATAGCTCAGGGGTCGTCAAGAGGTAGAGGCTTTATCAAAAAGCTATTGTCCAAAGTTATTGTAACCATTCATTCACATCTATAATATCAGAATTCTTCCTTCTCTGCGTCATATTTGTTTCTACTCTTCTGCATCAGATTTTCTCTTGCCTTGTGCAATCTCTGCATTCTTCTCTCCACTGTTATTTTTGAGTGATTGAAAGATTGTGATTGGGGATAGATTTTGATTGAGGAAATGCTACAATGCTACCATCAGATGTTTTCACATTTCTAATTTACTGGGGTGAATGTTTAGTATCATCACCTATTTTTACCTCATGCTTTCCTTTGGGTTCTTCAAGCTGAGATACTAGCGCTCCATTTCTAGCCACATGATTGCAACAACGTGAATCAATGTAGAAAAGATGCTCATCATCTTTACCTTGCTTGGATGTAATGTTCAATATGAGTAGAGAGTCTTCTTGGTCTTTCGTATAGTTTTTGTAGTCCCTTCTTCCTCTAACGCCTCCTTTATAATTGTTGTTGTTGTAGCCTTGATTGTAATTATGATTGTAGTTGCCTCCACCAATGTTGCATCTACCTCTTGATTGTCCATAGCTCCCTCTATGACTGTAGGGTTGTCACTTACAACCCTTGTTCTCTTGAAGTTCAAGGGTTGTGATTCGTTAAGCATCTCGATGTAAGAAATGAAGAAAGTAATAAATAGAATAAGTGTATATGTTTAATTTATTTATGATCTTCTATTAGTCTTTTGTTCTTTTTAGGATACTAATGGAGATCTTTGAACAACTTTGATAGTAGGCAATCCTTTGGACTTAATTGGATTCTTTGTCCATCTTAGATTCTAAAATGGAGGAAGAAGATCTCAATGATACATCCATATGAGACGGTAGCATTCCTGATAGATTTAGAGACACATCTAGAAGCATACTTGAAGGAAGAACCTCATATAACACTTTCATATCGACCTACTTACTCCCTATGCTTGAGAATGATGAAGGGATTCCTACTCAAGAGTTTGATAAAGATCGTGTTACTAGTGAGACTTTGATCTCACCATCATACGAGGAGAGTGTTTCTAGGTATAAAGCAGCATAGCCATATGGAGAAAATGACACTCAATGGACCATGAAACGTATTTCGTGACAATGGAACCAAGAGAACTTTTTATTTAAAGTCTTGAATTATCAGACTATGTAGAGCCTTTACATCCATTTGCTTTGTTCGGAAGGGAATGTGAGGGGCGGACACTTTAGAGATAAACTAAAAAGTTGTGTTAAAATATATGTAAATATTGTTTCTTTTGAAAAACAAGTTAGGTTTTTATGAAGAATAAAACCAAGAGAGATTTTCGGAAGTCAACAAGGAGTCAATTACTAATGTACATAAATGAACCCAAGAAATATTTTCCTTGATATTTTCCTTGTGAGAAATTGTTTGTATGTAAACTCTTGTGATATAAACTTATGTTTTATGCAGGATGATCTACTTAGAGATGTTTGAAGAAGAGTGATCGTCAAGTTTTGAAACCCTAAAGGTGATATACTTTCTTTTACAATTCTAGTTCTTGTTTGTATAAATGTGCACATGTAAGTATGCATTAAATAAATAAACATGTGATATATGAAAGAGTGAATAAGTATTAGGAGACTCGAGTGAACCAAGAATTGCATACATTTATT
Organism: Ceratopteris richardii; assembly: GCA_020310875.1. Taxonomy (NCBI): domain Eukaryota; kingdom Viridiplantae; phylum Streptophyta; class Polypodiopsida; order Polypodiales; family Pteridaceae; genus Ceratopteris; species Ceratopteris richardii. The sequence continues at coordinate 66,928,046 of CM035440.1, read as the reverse complement.
ACATTTATGCATAATGCATGAACGCTTAGAATTATACAAGTAGGATTAGGAAAAAATTATTACTTTCAAAAACAAGGCCTAGGAAAGTGAAGGGAAACCTAAACTAACTATATGTATATACTTGTACTCCCAAAAGCTTGATGAGTGAGATTCAGTCGACTCTACTTTTGATATTTCATTTGATCAAACCTCTAGAAAGACAGCAGATTAGAAAAGAAAAGGTCTTCATATAGCAGCCAATTATATATATATGTGTATGTGCTCATGTCATTGGGCGCTAGAATGAGCTAGTAGGTGGGTGGACTTACCCTGGTCGGGTGGTCAGGGCCATGAACCAATGCTAGTTGTGTCGTATGGACTAACCTATATGTGATCATGTGGTTATGCGGGTCGATAGGTAGGTGGAGTCACTCTGATAGGGTGGTCAGAGCCATGAGCCGACATCGATTTTGCATGAGGTTGATCTCCTGCATCATGCACTATGTTGTGTCGATAGACTAGTGGGGCAAACCTGGCTGGGTGGATAGGTCCATGAGTCACACTCGACTTTGGCATAGGCCAACTTGTGTTAAAGAAAAATAAATAAATGGAAATAAAAACAAAAAGTTGAGTTGGATTGAAAAACAAAATAAAAATAAAAATAAAAAGCAAAAAGAAAAATAATCAAAGGTCTGATGGGGAACTAGACAGTGACAAATCAATTGTGAAGTTAGATTGATGTTTCATAAATTGGGTTAGTAAGGGCTTGTATATGTATATGTTTAGGATGGGCTACTAGATCTGACCAGGTTAAGTTAGCGAAAGAAATAGTGAGTTTTCAATCTGCTTGCATGATTTCTCGCCTGAATGTGTTAGAATATCTCAATATGATTGTGTGCAATACTTGTGTTTATTTCTTTCTCTTAATTTATGCAAAGTTTATTTCACTTTTAAATTTTACACATGTAAATAAATTTCCCTTTAAGTTGTTTTTATCTACGAAGACTACTTGATGCTTGCTTATGTTTATTGATATGTACGCAGGTTGGCTCATCCGGAGGATGCACAGGTTCAGAGGAGGTGGATGTGGTCATGATCCAAAACAAAGTTTTGTAAATCAAATCACAAGCAGCAACTCAAAGCCCTATTAAAGATGACTCTTATGAGTGTGTCGTCCAAGATCAACACTAGTAGCACATCTAATACCAAGGGCAAGGTGTCTACGTCCAAGAGCAAGGAAACTACTTTTTGGAGGTGCGCATGCACGAGAACAGAAAGGGATAGGAGAAGATGCGCTGAAGGAATTTCCTTAAAAAGGAAGGATCGAAAAGAGAAGAGGCTGGCTCCGAAATCTGCCATGCATGAGATAGATGGGATTAGAAAAAAAAAGAAAGTTGGTAGAGGAGAACGAAGGCATCGAGAGGAATAAAAAGGGAGAGAGAAAGTGATGTAAGTTGGGTACCTCATTAGAATTGGAGGAGACAAAAAAATGTGTTCTTGCAGAGGTTCTGAAGCAGAATATCGGTCGAGGACATGAAGTACTTCTTGTTACTGCTGTATCTGAATTTATCTTCAAAAGTTTTGTGGTTTAGAAAAGCTTTAGAAAAAGTGATGTAAGTTGGGTAGCTCATTAGAATTCGAGGAGACAAAAAAAATGTGTGCTTGCGGAGGTTGTGAAGCAGAATATCGGTCAAGGACATGAAGTACTTGTTACTACTCTATCCGAATTTATCTTCAAAAGTTCTGTGGTTTAGAATAGCTTCATCTCAAAAAGGAAGAACAATTTTTTTTTTAGGCACAGCAGGGCTCGAGGTGAATGAATCTCTCTGTTGGTTCTTGAAGGGAGAATATCCGCACAAAAGAGAGACAACAACCGGCTGGAGGGGACTCCGAGTCCTATTAGCTGAGGTGAAAAGCTTGGGTTCTTCCTGAATGTGTCAACTTGGCGATCAATCAATTCGAAGAAAATTATGACTAGTAATGTTTTCCTTCATAATCTTGGGTTTGGCGTTTCAAAACCTTGGAATTGTTTACGTTGATCTGGGCACATCACCACTTTATGTATTTCGTAGTACTTTTGCTCAAGGCATACCTGGAGAGAGAAGTTTGATGGGGGTCCTCTCTTGCATTATCTACTCACTTACATTGATTCCACTCATCAAATACACATTTTTCTGTCATGGGAGCGAACGAAAATGGAGAAGCAGGCACTTTTGCTTTGTATTCACTAATCTGTCACAATGCAAGGATTAATGCAATTAGAAATCAACATCCAACAGATACAAAAAATCTAACCACATACAGTAGAGGAAGTTTTTAAAAGAAATCCCTAGCAGGGAGGACCAAGAAATCGCTCAAGGGTAAAGAATATTGCCAAAGCGCATTGGTGCTTATAGTACTCTTCGGTACCTGCATAGTCATAGGCGATAGCATTTTAACACCTGCAATGTTTCGTGATTATTTAATTATTCCTTTCACTTGCTGTTCCTTAACTCCCTTGTACCTTTCCTTATTATTTTGGTTAAGCTATTTTAAAGTCTTAAAGAAAAGAGAATAGAATAGATGCACATCAAAAGTTAGAGGCTACCGAATAAATGAATGTTTATAGCCTAGGTCATTCAATCGTCTGCTCTCCGAGAAATATGTGAATCTATATTCTAGAAGCATTCCTCACCTTTTGGTTTTCTTAAAAGAGAAACATTCTCACATTTGTATGAAACATGCATTTAACAATACTGATTCCTATTATCCTCTAATTATATAATAAATTATACTCGGATTATGTTGTTTGTTGTTACTTAGGTATTAAGCTTTCATTTTGGAAGAATGGCTACAAGTTTGTGAAGTTTTTGTTATCATTTGTCATCCTTGAATGCATAAACGGCCCCAAAAATTCACCTTCTTGTTGATGTAGTTCCTGTTATCTTGCCTTACATAGTTGCTAAAGAGAGCATCCATTGAGCCCATAACATGAGATCTATTGCACAGTCCTTGTTCGCTCTCTCGTAGACTGAATAATTGGTTAATTTAATCACAAGCTGTCTTTTCTATTTTGGAAGAGTTATTATAAATATGTTAAGGCTTTTCTGCACCTGAAACACTACTAGCATCATCAAGAACCAAGTTTTGTAGGGGCTTGAGGTTCCGACAATGTGGATCAGAGGGCAATGTAAATCATTATACCAAACAGGAGACAAAACCATCCTATGTATCTTGCTCTTTACATTCTAATGCCCAAAAGGGTACACCATTCCTTCTTGCATGTTCTTTTAAGTCTCAACCTAAGCTACAATATTTTTTTTTGGACAGGAAATGATATTCACACTATTAGATCATGGTGCACACCCATTTGCCTATAAACTTTTCATAAGTCTCACCATTGGGCTCAAGTTCTTTGAGCTTCTCAGTCAAACCATCCATAGCCTCATATAACTTCCCTGTGCAAGCATTTATACTTTGTAAAGGTCAAAAAGGATCTATTTTTGATCGGGTCATGACATTAATGCTTCCAAATCCTCTTGCAGAAGGCCATTCTTTGCGATCACCTTGGAATATAAAGCGGCATCTATAGATGGTGAAACCTAGGTAGAAAAATAGAAGTTTCAATTCCGCTTTAAATCAATGGCTTAGGAACACCACACCTTAATTCTAATTTGTAGTTTCAATTCGGCTTTAAATCAATGGCTTAGGAACAACACACCTTAATTCTAATTGCATCCGACAAGATTAGCAGAATATTGCCATCGAAGAAGATGTCTACCTCAAATTAACACATGTATTCCCCTCTTTAGTGCTCATCATAGGAGTAATAATCAAGTATGAATCTTTCGTCCTCTCCCAGATATCAGCCGTCCTCTCCTCTGATCATGCACGCATCTCTTTCTTCTCTCTGCTCTTCTCTGACCAACAGTGATCCACGCAATAGATAGTGCCCTTTGTTCAACGGCCTCTTATTCTTGCTAGAGAAGGCAGAAGAAAGAATGCAATTACAACATCATAGAATATGGCAGGGATATGTGAGACCATCAAAACATGAATTGGCCACCATGCATCGATTCCTTTGATCTCCTTCTACCAGCGTCAGTACGTTCGCCTTGCTTTAATCGGACCCCTCTTCTAATGCGTGACCCTGATTCCATCTATAAGAATTTCAGAGCTCATTCATCAGAGCACAAATCCGTCGAAGTCCGAAGATGTATCTCTTATTGCTACGCCAATTTCGCCAAAGTTATGTACGTGTGAAATTGGCCTCCCTGGGCAATGGAGATCTGCCTCTCTCCTGTATGTGATCTCCAAAAGAAACACAAAGAGGATAAACCTCCAGAATCTCTTCTTTGCTTATATTGTCATCCCTCGTAGTCCATCGATGCTATATGCTACTGTAGAGAGAGTAAAGAATCTTTCTAAAATATTACGCATCTATTTCCTTAGGAAAATCCAGCGCTCTCATGATTCTTCCTATCTTAAATAATCCATGCAAGACAAAAGTGTCCACCATCACATCTGGCTGTAAGCCACTTTTATTGATCGCTTTAAATAAAACCAAGGAATCATCAATTATGCAATCCCTTACATTATTGTACGTAAACCGTTTCTTTCCATGCCTATGAGAAAGCATGTAAAGAATCATAAATTGTGCAATCCCTTAGGAAGATATTTTTACGTATACCATCTTTTTGATAAATCTCAAGGCCTCTAGCAATGTATATTTATACTCCTCGTTGACTTCTGGATAGTCCTTCACCATGGCTAAAAGGCACTATTAGCTGAGCGATGCAATAGCTTCTTTCTTTGATCAAATAGCTCTAACCCGATTCAAGATCACCATTATCTGCACTTCATTCCCTTAGCCGCATCAGTAATGGATGATCAAGAAAGTGTGATGGTTTGAGGCAAGCAAAAGCAAAAGTAGAGATGAAAATCTCTACGACAACGTAGTGCTTTGGAATAGAATGCTTCGAGTCCTAGACCGCATAAGGGGCCAGAATGGTAACCCAAAATCGAGAAACATGAACATTCACCATAACCAGGCCAATCATGCATCATCCACATAAGTATGCCTTGCACTTGCACGTCTCGTCTTCTCATAGGTTGAGACATGTCATGCACAGTAATCCCATCCCATATAATGTGTAGCTCTTCCACAAGTGGTGCAAGGTATACATCCATGTTTTTTACCTTATACTTACCTAGAACAATAAGAGCTAATATTAGATGACCTTTCTTTGTGGCCAGCCATGGTGGGATGTTATAATCGACCAAACATACAAGCCATGTGCTTAATGAAGAGCGACGTAAACCAAATGGATTTACTCCATCCATAGCTAGGCCTATACATATGTTCTAAGGCTCACTAGCAAACTCTTGCCACTTACCATCTATGTGTTTCTTAGCATCAGAGTCAGCACGCAGTCCACTTACACCATATCTCGACCTGCTCTGCTCATACTCTTTCCGAAAGAGGATGCAATCATTCGGACAAGCATGAATCTTAGTGTAGTCCATTCCAATGGATTATAAAAGCTCTTTTGCATTTCCACTTGTTGGAGGCGTATCATTGCTCTCTGGCAAAAATTGATCTTTAACAAGCGTGGAATAAGCCAGTAGAACGATATTAGTAAATAAATTTATTTTGATACAAGAATGAAAGTTTATTTCAAATCCACTTACCTAAACAATTAAGAGACACTATTATATGACCATCCATAAATGGCTTGCAGATTGAGCATCGTGAGTGATGCATGTAGTATAGATAATTTTTTTTCCATTCTACAGTGGTAAACAAGCTAGTCTTCACATGTTTTCATATTCTTCATCGCCTTCTGATCGTTAAAATTATGTTGTGTCCATGAAAGTCACAATATCTTCTCCACCATCATGATCTTCTTCCATCTCATAAAATGCTTCCAACATTTCTTCCATGTGCTCATTTCGTGTAATGCTATTAGTACCTTGTACTTTTAACTCCTTTTTTATTCTCTTTTGTGAAACCTAGGTAGAAAAATAGAAGTTTCAATTCCGCTTTAAATCAATGGCTTAGGAACAACACACCTTAATTCTAATTTGTAGTTTCAATTCCGCTTTAAATCAATGGCTTAGGAACAACACACCTTAATTCTAATTGCATCCGACAAGATTAGCAGAATATTGCCATCGAAGAAGATGTCTACCTCAAATTAACACATGTATTCCCCTCTTTAGTGCTCATCATAGGAGTAATAATCAAGTATGAATCTTTCGTCCTCTCCCAGATATCAGCCCTTCTCTCCTCTGATCATGCACGCATCTCTTTCTTCTCTCAGCTCTTCGCTGACCAACAATGATCCACGCAATAGATACTGCCCTTTGTTCAATGGCCTCTTGTTCTTGCTAGAGAAGGCAGAAGAAAGAATGCAATTACAACATCATAGAATATCGCAAGGATCTGTGAGACCATCAAAACATGAATTGGCCACCATGCATCGATTCCTTTGATCTCCTTCTACCAGCGTCAGTACATTCACCTTGCTTTAATCGGACCCCTCTTCTCATGCGTGACCCTGATTCCATCTATATCAATTTCAGAGCTCATTCATCAGAGCACAAATTCGTCGAAGTCCAAAGATGTATCTCTTATTGCTACACCAATTTTGCCAAAGTTATGTACGTGTGAAATTGGCGTCCCTGGGCAATGGAGATCTGCCTCTCTCCTGTATGTGATCTCCAAAAGAAACACAAAGAGGATAAACCTCCAGAATCTCTTCTTTGCTTATGTTGTCATCCCTCGTAGTCCATCGATGCTATATGCTACTGTAGAGAGAGTAAAGAAAATTTCTAAAATATTACGCATCCATTTCCTTAGGAAAATCCAGCGCTCTCATGATTCTTCCTATCTTAAATAATCCATGCAAGACAAAAGTGTACACCATCACATCCCGTTGTAAGCCACTTTTATTGATCGCTTTAAATAAAACCAAGGAATCATTAATTATGCAATCCCTTACATTATTGTATGTAAACCGTTTCTTTCCATGCCTATGAGAAACCATGTAAAGAATCATAAATTTTGCAATCCGTTAGGAAGATATTTTTACGTAAACCATCTTTTTGATAAATCTTAAGGCCTCTAGCAATGTATATTTATACTCCTCGTTGACTTCTAGATAGTCCTTCACCATGGCTAAAAGGAACTATTAGCTGAGCAATGCAATAGCTTCTTTCTTTGATGAAATAGCTCTAACCCGATTCAAGATCACCATTATCTGCACTTCATTCCCTTAGCCGCATCAGTAATGGATGATCAAGAAAGTGTGATGGTTTGAGGCAAGCAAAAGCAAAAGTAGAGATGAAAATCTCTACGACAACATAGTGCTTTGGAATAGCATGCTTCGAGTCCTAGACTGCATAAGGGGCCAGCATGGTAACCCAAAATCGAGAAACATGAACATTCACCATAACCAGGCCAATCATGCATCATCCACATAAGTATGCCTTGCACTTGCACGTCTCGTCTTCTCATAGGTTGAGACATGTCATGCACAGTAATCCCATCCCATATAATGTGTAGCTCTTCCACAAGTGGTGCAAGGTATACATCCATGCTTTTTACCTTATACTTACCTACCACGATAAGAGCTAATATTAGATGACCTTTCTTTGTGGCCAGCCATGGTGGGATGTTATAATCGACCAAACATACAAGCCATGTGCTCCATGAAGAGCGACGTAAACCAAATGGATTTACTCCATCCATAGCTAGGCCTATACATATGTTCTGAGGCTCACTAGCAAACTCTTGCCACTTACCATCTATGTGTTTCTTAGCATCAGAGTCAGCACGCAGTCGCCTTACACCATATCTCGACCTGCTCTGCTCATACTCGTTCCGAAAGAGGATGCAATCATTCGGACAAGCATGAATCTTAGTGTAGTCAATTCCAATGGATTATAAAAGTTCTTTTGCATTTCCACATGTTGGAGGCATATCATTGCCCTCTAGCAGAAATTAATCTTTAACAAGCCTGGAATAAGCCAGTAGAACAATATTAGTAAATAAAGTTATTTTGATACAAGAATGAAAGTTTATTTCAAATCCACTTACCTAAACAATTGAGAGACTCTATTATATGACCATCCATAAATGGATTGCAAATTGAGCATCGTGAGTGATGCACGTAGTACATATAATTTTTTTTCCATTCTACAGTGGTAAACAAGCTAGTTTTCACATGTTTTCATATTCTTCATCGCCTTATGATCGTTAAAATTATGTTGTGCCCATGAAAGTCACAATATCTTCTCCACCATCATGATCTTCTTCCATCTCATAAAATGCTTCCAACATTTCTTCCATGTGCTCATTTCGTGTAATGCTATTAGTACCTTGTACTTTTAACTCCTTTTTTATTCTCTTTTGTCCACGACAGGTTACTCGTGGAATGTCATTTGGGTCCCTCTACTCTATTGGTGGACCATGCGAATTGTTGCGTAAGTTTTGTGATCTCCTTTTATCAAAGGATCCATACTCTCTAACATGTGTAGTACAAATCCATGGTTTCTTATACATTTGATAGAGGCACTTAGTGCAAGAAGTGCCATTCTCTCCTCAGGATCCAAGCTAGCCATCTAATACAATGTCGACCTTTTAGAACATTTGATTTTTTTAATTAAACCCTAAAACCCTAATGCTAATATATATTTATACATATATATATATATATATATATATATATATATATATATATATATATATATATATATATATATATATATATATATATATATATATATATATATATATATAAGTATGTATTTATGTATGTATGTATTATATATGTTTATATGTGTGTATGCATGTATAAATCACTTGAAAACCATAATCCTATTTTTTATACATATTTTATTATACATTGGTTTTTCCTTTACTTTTATAAATATATGTTTACATATATTAATATTAATCTAAATGTCTATTTTTATATATTTAATTTGATAAAAAAATGTTTCTATCCTATTTTTTTATATTATTTAAATATATTTAATTTGATAACAAACATTAAAATCCAATTTTTATATATTTAATTATATATATTTAATTTGATAAAAATCTTGAAAATCCTATTTTTAGATATTTAATTTTATATATTGAATTTATTTATTTTTCTTAATTTTTTCTTTATTTTTTCCTTCTATAAATTTATTTGAACTATATGTATGTAAAAATCCCAAAACACTAATCCGAAAGAGCTAGACCTAAAATATGTATATGTGTGTATGCATGTGTGTATGCATGTGTATATACATGTATATATGTATTATATGTGTATGTGTATGTGTGTATATATGTTATGCATGTGTAAAAACCTTAAAACCCTAATAATAAAGACCTAGACCTAAAACATGTATATGTGTGTATGCATGTAAGAAAAACCTTAAAATCTTAATTTTATATATTTAACTATATATATTCAACGTTAAATATTTAATTAAAACACTAGCTATATGTGTATGTATATGTGTGTTTCTGTATATATGAATGTATGCATATGTGTGTGTATATGTATGCATGTGCATGGTGTAAACAACATAGAACCCTAGTCCTAATTTTATATATTTAATTTGAATGTGTGTAGTGTATGTATGTATGTGTGTGTATATGTGTGTGTATGTATGCATGTGTGTATATGTGTGTCTATGTATGCATGTGTGTACATGTGTGTATGTATGCATGTGTGTGTATGTATGCAAGTGTGTACATGTGTGTGTATGCATACATGCATGTGTGTATATGTGTGCATGTATGCATGTGTGTACATGTGTGTGTGTATGTATGCAAGTGTGTATACGTCTATGTGTGTGTATGTATGCATGTGTTCATTGCAACAGGTCTTTGTGGCCTATGTCGCATTGCAATGAATCTGCTTCTATTTGCCTTCTGCAAATTGAACTTCTCCATCTTCTCAAAGTTCTCGACCATCGCAACAACATCAAGAAAATCAATGCATCCAGATCCCTTGACTTGATAGCAAAGTTCCTCACGAAGCCCTTCAATAAATTTACTCTAAAGAGCATCACCGCTAACCTCTAATGCATATTTAGGAAGACACAAGAACTTCTCTTTGTACTCATCAACAGATAAGCTATACTTACCACTTTTGTGTTGTCGAAAATTGTAGAACTCCATCTTCTTCTCCATATGGTAATGTGGAGAACAATAGTGTTTTTCAGCTTGTTCTCTAAATTCCTTCCATAGAAGTCGACTAGAACGCGTTCGAGTCTACATATACGACTTCTACCATAGCTTGGCAATCCCATGGAGGTGCAGGATCCCAACTTTTGCCTTGGACTCTTCAATAAATTGTCAAAGATCAAATAAATCCTCCAGTTCTTCAATCCATGCCTCAAGATCTTTGCCACTCTTCTTCTCGCCATCAAAATCATTCAACTTTGCCTTCTTGAAGGGTTGATTAAGGTCAAACTCACCTGGTTCCATATCTTCACAATTGCGTTTTTGTTTTCCGCGAGGTACACTAGATGTTCCCACACCTTCATCTACTTCATCATTCAGCTCCACAAACAAATTTGTTGCTCCTTCTAGTTGCTTTCTGCCTTGTTCTTTGCGCAATTCACTAAGAAGCTCCTGAACAAGCTCCTCTTGTTCACGAATCTTTTATGGTAGAATTTCCATTGTTCCTGAGGATTGAGTCTGCTCTGATACCACTTGTAGTGTTTCCTCAATCACAATCTATCCCCAATCACAATCTTTTGATCACTCAAAAATAAGAGTCAAGAGAAGAACGCAGAGATTGCACAAGGTAAGAAAAAATCTGATGCGGAAGAGTAGAAACAAATATGCCATAGGGAAGGAAGAATTCTGATATTATAGATGTGAATCATTGGTTACAATAGCTTTGGACAATAGCTTCTTGAGGAAGCCTCTACCTCCCGATCACCCCCAAGCTATCACAATCGCATTCACACTCGCACTCTCAATCACACTCTAGCTCTCACTATCACTTTCAATCACAACGTAATTCTCAGATTTTTGTGTGTCCCTCTGTTTTGACATGCAGGTCTCCCTATATCAGAGTTTGATCGCTTCCCTCCCCAAAGAAGTGTGCGATCCACCAAATTTAAAAAAAATCGAGTTTCTCCAAATACTTTCACAAAAAGCCATGCGATCGTAGTGTGCTTTCTTTCTTTAGTGTACCTGTCAAAAATAGGAGAAAAACACCCAAAAGACATATCCGAAAATATCCATATTTAGACATGGTGACATGTGAGCATCACAATCATGGGCTTGAATAGAATAAGATAAGCCCTCGTGTTTTTTTCAAGTGTTGCAAAATGGCACTTTTCAAAGCCCTATAACTCAGAAACGGTGAGGAATTAGCTAAAGCTTGTGAGAGACACTTTGATTTAATTTTGCGATCTCCACAATAGTGTTAGAGATGTCGGAGCTCCAAATCCACCTGCAAATGCCACTTTTGAGCCCTACAATTTTCAGAATTCTAGAGAGAGAGTAAAATCAAGGAATTTTCTTGTAATGAACTAAATGTAGGACCTTGAACGAGGTACTTAAAACATGACTAACAAAAATTCCACTCGCGCACTTTTATTCTCCTATACTTGCTCTACCTTTCTCTCATAGAGAGTTTTTCCTAAATCTTTCATCTTCACCTTCAAAATTTGAGTAGAAAACATGATGCAAATAAGGTCTAGAGAGAGAATATGAAACTTGTCAACCCAAAATTTCTCCTACATGCATAAAATGACCATATTCATTCTAATTATTATCCCTGCAATGAAATTCAGAAAGTTCAAAATGAATTATTTCACTAGAAAAGAGGCCTATTACAATGTATGTGTGTCTATGTTTGTATGTGTGTCTATGTGTGTATGCGTGTATGTGGGTACGTGTATATATGTGTGTGTATGCATGTGTATGTATGTGTAAATGTGTGTGTATGTGTGCATGTGTTAATCTATGTGTGTATGTGTGTGTCTATGTTTGTATATACATTTCTATGTGTATATATGTGTGTGTATGCATGTGTATGTGTGTGTGTAAATGTGTGTGTATGTGTATGTGTATGTGTATGTGTATGTGTATGTGTATATATCTATGTGTGTATGTGTGTCTATGTGTGTGTATGTGTCTGTGTATGTGTGTGTGTGTCTATGTGTGTATGTGTGTGTGCATCTATGTATGCATGTGTATGTGTGTCTATGTTGATGGGGGATGATTCTAACACTCCAATGCAAAAATGGAAGATGGCTGCCCTCCACTAGGTCTACAAGCAATGATATATGCTCACTGATCTGAACTTTTCTCTGCACCAGTATAGAGACTTATAATGAAATATTGTAGACTTGTAGTAGACTATAAGAGCTACCTAACAAGCTTAAATCATCCCAAATGGATATTCCAGCTAGGAGAATCACCCTCTACAAAACACGCTACCTATTTGCAACACTCTCTGCCTATGTGCAGAGATATACCTTCACAAAGTTGGCAATTTCTCACAACTCACTCACCCAAATAACTTGAAACTTTGGCAATGTTCAAGGCACATTATGAAAGACCAAATGAAGCTTGAAATCAATGAAAATGAGAGCAAACAATGGTTTGCAATGTGGTACAATCAGATTTGGAAAAGTCTAACTATACCTCTAGATAGAGCAGAGCAAAATCATGAGAAAATGAGGTGAGCAAGCAAGGGGCCTGCTTGCTGGAGTTGTATGATGCATACACACATACAACTCAAGAAAGAAAGGCAAGATGATTCTTATATAGACTTTTACTTTTCCTACAATCTAGCTAACCACCCACCAATCAGTTTAGGTGCAATTTTTGGTGGCTGATTTGATGAGATTTTAATTTGATTGGGTTTGGTGCAGCTTCTAACTTTATTCCATGACTTTGGGTCCTCCTTTTTGATTGTTCCACTTGCAAAACTCGTGGTTGAGCCTTTTTGCATGATTGAGACTAGGTCCTTCATTCCAATGCATGCCTTGAAGTGTTGTAGCTTTACTCCATCCAATGTTTTTCTAAACATATCTGCATATTGGTCCTTTGTATAGAAGTGGTAATGCACTTCTATATGCTTTGACCTTGCATGGAACACTCGATTTTGAGCCAAACATATGCTACTTATGTTGTACTTGCTTAACCTGCAAATCAAGATCAAGAAACAACTTCTTGAGCATCATAAGCTCACAAGAGACTTGTGCTAAGCCTCTATACTCAGCTTCAGTCAATGAAAGAGCCATGGTTGGCTGTTTCTTTGACATCCATGAGATGTTCTTCTTCCCTAGTATGATAACATATCCACTAGTGCTCCTCCTGTCATCTTTGGAGCCTGCCCAATCAACATCACAATAAGCTTGCACATTTAATCCATCATCAAATGGATAATATAGACCTTCATTCACTGATCCTTTGAGGTACCTAAGTACCGTTTTGGCTGCAACAAGATGAGGTACTCTTGGTGCTTGCAAAAATTGAGATAACACTCCAACTACATGTGCAATATCAGGTCTTGTCATAGTAGCATACAAGAGAGAACCAATTATTGACCTATACATGGTCACATCCTTCACTTCTTCACCTTTATGAGAACTTAGTTTAACATTTATTCTAATGGATTTGAAATGGGCTTGCAATCACACAAGCCAAACTTCTTCAAAAGACCAAGAATGTATTTCCTTTGCATCAAGTATATACCTACCTCTTTATATAGTACTTCAATCCCAAGGAAGTACCTTACAATTCCTAAATCTGAGATTTTAAATTCACATCCAAGCTTCCTCTTTATGTCCTTGATGTTGGCCTCATCATCCCCTATAATGATCAAATCATCAACATATATACAAATGAAAACAATTTCTCTACCTTCTTCACAAAGAGTGATGGGTCTGCATGACTCTGATTGTATCCACATTTTATTAAGTACTCCACAAATCTTTGGTTCCAAGCTGTTGGGGCTTGCTTGAGTCCATAAAGAACCTTCTTCACCCTGCATACATGATGTGGAAACCTCTCATCTTCAAAGCCTTGGGGCTGGTCCATGTGACCAAGTATCATTTTCTTCAAGTGCTTTGACTTCCTTCTGCATGGCTTCAATCCATTCCCTATGCTTATTTGCTTCCTCAAAAAAGTTAGGTTCTTCACAAGCTATAACTTGACTCATGTAGGCATAGTGTCTTGCAATGAATGAATCATAAGTTAACCTTTGAATGGGGTATTTAACCCTATTGGATGACCTTACCTCACCATAATGTGGTAGGAATCTCCTCGTCCTTGGTTTAGATGATTTAAATCCCGGAGTTTCTAAATTTTCCATATCTTCATCACTTCTAGATTCCATGTCTACCCATCGATGGTCTTCATCATTTGCCTTTTCCTTTCCTTTGCTACTTCCTTCACATGAATGAGCTTCATTACTTGTCCTTCCATGCCAAGCTCATGTAGTACTCTCCTTTGATGGTGTGCTTGGAGTTGTTGGACCACTTATCTCCATGCTCTGTTGTTGCTCTTTGAACTTCTTCTCGCCTTCATATGCATCGTCAACCTGTAACACATCTTTGCTATCATACCAAGGCAGCAACTCGTCAAATATTACATCCCTAGATACCTTATGCTCTTTGATGCAAGGTTTGTAGCATCTAAGAGACTTTTTCTCTAAAGAATATCCAAGAAATATACACTTGTCCGCCTTCGCGTCTAACTTGTGTCTCAATTCTTGAGGTGTGTGAACATAACATACACAACCAAATAGCTTGAGATGTGAAAGATTGGGTTTCTTACCACACCAAGCTTCATAAGGTGTAACTCCATGTACTCCTGAGATTGGACACCTATTCATCATGTATATGGCTGTATTTGTTGCATCAGCCCAATAAGGGTTATGAACATTCATTTCATTTAACAAAGATCTAGCCACTTCTGCTATGTATCTGTTCTTCCTTTCTGCAACCCCATTTTGTTGAGGTGTATAACTGCAAGTGAATTGTCTTTTGATGCCATGGTCATGTAGATAATCTGAAAATTCATTTGAAACATACTCTGTCCCTCCATCTGATCTGAGAGTCTTTATATACTTCCCTGTTTCCTTCTCCACTAGGTTTTTGAACATCTTGAAGCGGTAAAACACCTCTGACTTTAACTTCATGCAATACATCCAAACAAACCTTGAATGATCATCTATAAATGTGATAAAATATCTATTACCTCCAATGGATGGCTCCCTTGTAGGTCCCCATACATCTGTATGTATGAGATTCAACACTTGATTGCTCACATGTGCTCCCTTCTTGAATGGCAATCTACTTTGTTTTCCTAATTGACAACCATGGCACAAATGTTGCATATTCTGAGATGTAAGATCAGGTAGACCAGTCACCAAGCCCTTACTTTGCATGTCCTTCATCCTTTGTAAGTTTATGTGCCCAATTCTTTTATGCAATAAGTTGATTTCTGCAATCTATTTATTTCCAATTAACAAGTAAACAGTGTGAGGGGTTGATGGCTTTACCTCCATGGTGACGAGTCTTCCTTGCTTCTTTCCTTTTGCTATGAGCTTGTAGTCATGCATGGGGTCTTCAACAAAGCATCCTTGCTCATTGAACCTCACGTCATAACCTCTTTCAACCATTTGACCTACTGAAACCAAGATCTTTGTGATGGTTGGCACATGCAACACATCCTTCAACACCTTGGAGCTTTGAGATCCATACAATGCAACATCTTCCACATGTGTAATTGTGTGCTCAGTGTCAACCCCTGTCTCTACATTTCCTTGAGTGATGGGTGAATGTAAATTAAAGAAAACATTTTATTGCAACTCATATGCTTGCTACAACCACTATCAATGTACCATGTAAAATCTGTATTGACTCTTTCACTTAAACCATATATCATAAGCAAGTTCTCATTTTCTGAATTTGTTGAAGTACTAGCATAATAACCCTGGTCCCTTTTGTATCCTTGATTGTCTTTGTAGTGCTCCTTCTTCTTTTTCTCTCTCTGTTTGTGTCATGTGCCAGAGGTCAGAGCTTATTAATTTCTCAGATAAGACAGCTTCATCACTGTCGTAACATCGGTTGCCGAGATTGAGAGGAAAAATGTCGTGGGCTGCAGCTTCAGGAAGTGTTCAAGTGCTCCTTTCCATTACACAGACGTATTCGAGTTCTGAGCAGTCGTTACTTTCGTCTTTCTTTGCTACCTCAGTTGTTTTGATATCTATATCTCTCTATCCCCTTCTCCCTTTCCCCCTTTCTCTCTCTTTTCCTCCCTCTCTCTAGGTCTCTCATTTTATCCCTTTCTCTCTCGACCCTTCACTCTGCTCTCTTTCCCTCTCTTTCCACCTCTCTCTCTTTCCCCCTCTCTCGGATCCCCTCTCCCTCTCTCCCTTTTTCGTTCTCCCTCTTTCCCCGCGTGTGACCCCCCCCCTTCTCCCTTTTTTTCTTTTTTCTTTCTCTCTCTCTCTCTCTCTCTCTCTCTCTCTCTCTCTGTCTCTCTCTCTTCCCTCTCTCCCTCTCTCTCTTCTCTCTCTCTCTCCCCGCTATCCCTCTCTCTCTGCCATCCCTCTCTCTCTCTCTGCCCTGCCCTCCGCCTTCCTCCCCCGCCCCCGCAGCCCTCCGCCCACCACCCCCGCCCCCTCACTCCGCAGCCCTCCGCCCACCGCCCCCTCTCTCCCCCCTCCTTCTCTCTACTCCGCCCACCACCCCCACCCCCTCACTCCGCAGCCCTCCGCCCACCGCCCCCGCCCCCGCAGCCCTCCGCCCACCACCCCCGCCCCCGCAGCCCTCCGCCCACCACCCCCGCCCCCTCACTCCGCAGCCCTCCGCCCACCGCCCCCTCTCTCCCCCCTCCTTCTCTCTCCTCCGCCCACCACCCCCGCCCCCTCACTCCGCAGCCCTCCGCCCACCGCCCCCGCCCCCTCACTCCGCAGCCCTCCGCTCACCACCCCCGCCCCCTCACTCCGCAGCCCTTTGCCCGCCGCCCCCTCCCCCTCACTCCGCAGCCTTCCGCCCACCACCCCCGCCCCCTCACTCCGCAGCCCTCCGCCCACCGCCCCCTCTCTCCCCCCTCCTTCTCTCTCCTCCGCCCACCACCCCCGCCCCCTCACTCCGCAGCCCTCCGCCCACCACCCCCGCCCCCTCACTCCGCAGCCCTCCGCCCACCGCCCCCGCCCCCTCACTCCGCAGCCCTCCGCCCACCACCCCCGCCCCCTCACTCCGCAGCCCTCCGCCCACCGCCCCCTCTCTCCCCCCTCCTTCTCTCTCCTCCGCCCACCACCCCCGCCCCCTCACTCCACAGCCCTCCGCCCACCGCCCCCACCCCCTCACTCCGCAGCCCTCCGCCCACCACCCCCACTCCCTCCTTCCCCCGCGAGCCCCCCCTCTTCCATCCGCCTTCCCCCCCTCCCTCCTCATCCCTCCCCCTCCACTTTACCCCCTCGAGCTTCCCCTCTGCCACCTCGGCACCCGCCCCCTCACCCTTCCCCCTCACACACCTCCGCCCCCTCACCCTCCTTCCACATACGTGCTCACTCACTCACACACCCCCACATACACACACCCGCATTCACACACTCGCACATTCACACCCACACACGCACACACAACCTCACACACACACACATCTACTCACTCACACACATACATATTCTCACTCACATACACACGCACACACCCGAATATACTCACACACACTCCCACACCCATGCACATACACACACAAACATACATACACACATATGCACATTCACATACACACACCCACACAATCACACACACACCCATACATATACACACACACCCACACACACACACCGAGACACATACACACACACCCACACACACACACCGAGACACACACACACACACACTCACACATACACACAACAACACATACACACCCACACATACACACACACACCTGCACATTCATACTCACACCCACACATACAGACTGGGGTGGCCTAATGGATAAGGCATTTGACTTCTAATCAAGACTGGGGTGGATGGTGTTGATAAATCAGCCATGGCCAAGTCTATGTATAATGAAATGTGTATGGTTTCAAACCGAATACAAAGCAAGTGGAGCTGCAAATAATTCAGAGTCTTGTAATGGTTCAGGACAGATTTTTTTTCTTAGACAATTTGATGTTGAAGCTGCAAAAGGATAGGGAGATTCAATATTGTGGAGCGTGGGAAACAGTGAACATTTTCAGGTGGTCCATAGGATGAGGAAGTTAATGATAAAATGGTGACATTTATCATATAAACACTTGCTGTTGGGGGCCAAAAAGCGAGTTGATGATCGTGATTACAAGATTCGAGAATCTGGATGGTCAGAATAGATCTTTGTTGTAAAGGAGTTTAGCAGAAAGAATTCAGTCATGTTGTTTTATTAACAGGCTTTTAAGAAGCCAGAGCCATTGACGCACCTCGAAGAAGTTTTCTGGAGTCACATTGCAAGCGGAGACTGCCATATCCACCTCCAGGGTAGAAAAAGAAGGAGTTCTAAAGGGTAGTGCAATACCACGGGCCGCGCATAATGAGATCTCATCTTTCAGCTGATGATGACAGTAAAAGTGTATGTGATAAGAGTAAAAGTGGATAAATGGTTGTTGCCACCAACCATTCATCACGACGGCCTATTTTTGTGGATCTAATGCAAATCAAGTGGAATATTTGACCTACCCCCCAATTTTGGGTGATTAACCGGCGCGTGATCAATGGACGTGAAGATTCGGCAAGGCCTCTTGGCCTATTGGGGCCTATAAAATCAAAGGATTTGTGCTCATTTGGGGTTACATGTACACGATACAATTTTAGAGATACAGAGGTTCGTGTATACGTGCAGAAGTCCTCTCTTGCACTTGGTGGTTTCAAGCCTATTGTAGGAGCTACTCTGTAGTGTGTATACAGAGGGTGGGCTTCTCAGTGGAGGGCTATGAGCACTATAGAGTAAGAGAGTAGCTTGGATCTATTTTCCGTTCTGTGAGTCAGTGTGTTGATTAACCTCTATTCTCTTGAGAAATTCTCCCATTTGTATTGTTCTGAGTTAGCCTGCATATCAATGGCCCTTATGCTGATTAGTTATATTGAGGTTAATACTTTTAGAGTGGCTTGTCAGCCCTAAGCTTGCATTTTTTAGCATCACTCTGCCCAACCTTGTAATCGATTCGAATCAAGAAGTGTATGGTCTTCCTTGGTCATTGGTTGTCCATATTTTCTGAAGTATTGACCACTCTGTGCAATCCGTGTTACTTACCTGCTCACAGAAATGTTAAAGGGTATACTTCCCTAAAGAGAACCCCCCTTGAGTAGGTGATGTACTGGATGTGTTAATTTTTAATCTTTAATCTCTACTTTTTGTTAAAAGTGGATACCCCAGTACCTCCTCTACAGTTTGGCACGCCCGGTGGGACCTTTGCATTTCTGTGAGAGGTGTTTTGCCCTATTGCAATTGCGAATAGGTACATGACCCATACACGAGCAGATAAGGAATCTCTTCGTGTTCGAAGGAGCCTTAACAAGTTAGCAATAACCACGGCTAGTGAGTCTACCTCCCCTCTGTCCTCCCTAAATTTATCTATTGATTTGGGTGCGACACCATTGTCAAAAGAGGGGTATAGGAGAACTCTAGACTTCTCCTTAGATACGTCCGAAGAAACACCAGTACAAATGGAGGATCTCTCGCATTTACTCTCCAGATTTAATATCAAATTCCCTACCTTCAAGGGACAAGCCTATGAGGATGCTGATGATCATGTGAGGAGATTCATCTCTTTATGCCGTGGACGAGGTTTGCAAAATAGAGAGGATGCAATGCTGGCACTCTTTCCATCCACATTGGAGGGTCTTGCAGATAAATGGTATAGTCAATATGCAGATGGCCATTTCACTACATGGGAGGCTTTGAAGGCGGCGTTCTCATAGACATTCCGACCAAGTGATTCCTCGGAAAGAGCTCTAGATCAGCTAGAGAATTTGAAGCTAAGACCAGGTGAATCCTTTCATGAACTTCACACTAGAACAAAAGCACTTGTTGCACGTCTGCCACATGCCCCAAGTGACTTTTTGGTTAAAAAGTGGATCGAAAAGGCTCTGCCTAGGTCATCTCAGCAGAAGCTTCGTGAATCTCTTAGATTGGATGCGACCCTCAATGATTTTGTTGTAGCGGCATCACGCATTGAAGAAGCAAGGAAACATTTTGAAGGGGATACACAACAAAAGTATGCTACAGATCTGGATCCTATTCAGCAACTAAGGAGGGAACTGGAAGCATTGAAGATGCAACAAAATCAACAAGAAGAGAAGCTCTTGCCACCACTGCGTCGCACTGATGATGAAGTAGCTCAACTTCTCCGAGAGTTAGAAGATTTGAAGACCACTCAGGATATAAGGAGACAAATTTGGTGTACAATCTGTAACAGCAATGGACATTCCAATGCTAATTGCCCTATTAAGGTAAGCTATCAATTTTGTGGAAAAGATGGTCATGAGGCCAGAGATTGCTACTACCTCAAGGGTACACAGCAGAGAGGTAACCCTCAAAATTTGGATTCATATTATGCTAGTACATCAAATGCTTCAAATAGAGAGGAGAATCGTCCTACAAGGCCTAGATATAATAGACCTTTGATGTGCTATCGTTGTGGTGAGTACGGCCACATGCAAAATAGGTGTTCTCTTCCAGAAGATGCACCTCCCTGTCAACATTGTCCAGAGGCCAAGGATCATTATACCAAAGATTGCCCAAGAGGTCGTCCTGCTCCAATTCACATGATTGCAGTCTCCCCACCAGTAGAAGGTATGACTACTCAATCCTATGCTGTTTCATCCTCTGCTATGCCCATGATGACCAGACCGAGGCAAGCAGCAGCAAACCTTAGGGGGGAACAACAAGGAATTCAGGATAAAGAGGAAGAAAAGAAGTCTGCATGGAAGGACCAAGTGGAAATTGAAGGAGCTTATGAAGAAATGACTACTTCTCTAAGGGGCCAACCAACAAGTCTACAAGAAAATACTCAGGAGGTAAACATTGAACAGATCTTGAAAGGTATTCATCACAAGATTAGTCTCTATGAACTTATAAGGATGGATTCACAAATAAGAAGTGATTTATTAAAGATTATACACTCTGCTCACTTGGTCCAATCACCTAGTATAGATGGTTTCATGGTTGATTTTCCTCCTGCACCCTTAGCAGACTACCAAAGTTCGAGATTATCAGTTTGTATAAAGGATGAAGCTCTTACAGGTGTGATCATAGATGGAGGCTCTGGTATCAATTTGATGCCAGATTTTACAATGAAGAAGCTGAAATTGAACCCCACCAAGTTGGCACCATTCACGGTTACATTGGCAGATCAACATCGGGTTGCGCCACTTGGCATTTTCGAAAAGGTATTGATGGTAGTACAGGGTTGCCACTTTGTGTTGGATTTTGTTGTTATTGCACTTCCACAGGAGACTTCCTATCCTTTGCTCCTGGGGAGACCTTGGCTGAGACAAGCAAAAGCTTTGCAAGATTGGGGAAAAAATAAACTATGGATTTCAACAAATACGAATAGCCAACTGCAACTACATTTGGAAGAAGGATTCGACTCAGGAAAAACTACTGGATATACTGTGGATACTCAGGTAATGCCCTCTCTACCCCAAGAAGATGATACATTGTTAAATTGGATGATGGGAAGTGCAGAGTGTTGCACAATGGAGATCAATGAAATTGAGGAAGAAGTTGCAGATAAGGAAATTACAGAAAAGGGCAATGAAGACCACAAGGTGTTGGAGAATGAGCAACTGAAGGAAAATACAATCTTTGAAGAGGATACCAATATAAAAGTATCAGAGAGGGAAAATTATGAACCCAAGAGCAGAGAAGATCTCCCTTTTGCAGATATACCTCAAGGTTGGATGAAAGAACATGTTGCAGAATATAAATTAAAATCCACTCCTGCATATAGTGGAGATGATTTCTCAAGCAAGACCAATTCTGAAACATTGGTTCAAGAAGTAAATTTAGGGGATGAAGAGAACCCTCAAATAGTTCACTTGGCATCCTGGTTGTGGCATTATCCTCCCTTGCTATAGAAGGTAACTTCTTTGCTTTTCACTTATAAAAGTGTTTTCGCATGGTCCTACAAAGATCTAACAGGGATACCAGAAGAGCTTGGGTTACATCGGATACCCTTAGTTGAGGGAGCCGCGCCTGACAGAAGTAGGCCATATCGACTCAATCCGAAGTATGCAGAAGCGGTAAAAGCAGAGATTACAAAACTAGAAGAAGCGGGTATAATTGTTCCAATAGAACATTCCAGGTGGCTTTCTTCTATGGTTATTGTGCCCAAGAAAAATAGTGGAAAAATAAGAGTATGTGTTGATTTCCGTGCTTTGAATAAAGTGACTATTCAAGATGGATTTCCTCAGCCCTTCACAGAGCAAGTGCTTGAGGAAGTAGCTGGTCACACTTTGTATAGTTTCTTGGATGGGTTTAGTGGCTACAATCAGATAGTAATTCACCCTGATGATAGGGACAAAACAGCCTTTGTCACTCCCTGGGGCACTTATGTCTATACTCGAATGGCTTTTGGTTTGAAGAATGCACCGACTTCATTTAATAGAACGATGTATCTGATATTGGACAAATGGTTAACAACCTTTCTACGCATTTTCATGGATGACTTTTCAGTATTCTCAAGTATAGATAGAAGGGCAAGAGTTCAAGATTTCCATGACCATTTGGAAAATCTAAAAGAAATTTTTGAGCAATGTCTCAAAACAGGTTTGAAATTGAATCCTGATAAATGTCACTTTTTGGTCACTAAGGGCACTCTTCTTGGTCACATAGTATCTGCTGAAGGTATAACTGTTGACCCTGCGAAGGTTACTGCTATTCTTTCCATGCCAATTCCACAAAGTCCAAAGGAAGTGCAAAGTTTCTTGGGCCATGCAGGATATCACAAAAGATTCATTAGGATGTATTCTGAAATTGCTAAGCCCTTGTCAAGGCTCACTAGTAAGAAAATCCCTTTCTCATGGAGTGCTGAAGCTGACAAAGCATTTTGTGAACTAAAGTTGAGGTTATGTACTGCTCCACTTTTAAGTGTTCCTAATTGGACATTAGAATTTCATGTGCATACAGATGCTAGTCTTCATGCTGTTGGTGCAGTTTTAGCTCAACCATCATCGCACAAAGTGGATAGACCTATCTCTTATGCCAGTAGATTACTCAACCAAGCTGAAAGGAATTACAGTACAACGGAAAGAGAAGGGTTGGCTATCGTATTTGCTCTTCAGAAGTTCCGACATTATCTCCTTGGTGTACATTTCATTGTTATTTCTGATCATCAGCCCTTGAAGTATTTGATAAACAAGCCTAGAGTAGCTGGAAGGATTTGGAGATGGTTACTCCTATTCCAAGAATTTAATTTTGATATTCATATTAAGCCAGGAAAAGAGCACTACATGGCAGATCAAGTGTCCAGGACCGCAATGAGCAAAAAGGCAACAGGTATTAATGATGAACTGGTGGATAGTAATCTTTTTCTAGTAGCAATTCGGACAGGTTGGTATGATGAAATTCTTCATGTTCTCACTACTTGACACCTGTAGAAAAAAGAAGATTACTTTTGAAAACCAAAGCCTATTCTCTTATGAATGGAAATTTATATAAATACTGTCAGGATGATATCCTGAGAAGGTGTGTCTATCCAGAGGAGGTAAATCTTTTACTAAAGGCAGCACACAGTGAAGGACACCTAAAGGGGGAAGAATTGGCTCATAGGATCATCCACAAAGGTTTATGGTGGCCTCATATTTTCAAGGATGCAATCAAGTTTTCTAAAGAATGCAACATCTGCCAGAGGTGTGCTCCCATGCCAACCAGATTGAATTTCCAACCATTGGTCATATCTACAGGATGGCTTCCATTTGAACGATGGGGTCTTGATTTCATAGGGCCAATTAGCCCTACTGGGCAACCAGGAGGTAAAAAGTATATTTTGATGGCCACATGCTATGCCACTAAATGGATAGAGGCTAAAGCAACTGTGGACTGCACGGCTTTAACAGTAGCTAAATTTATGTATAAACGTATTTTCTCAAGATTTGGTTGCCCTCTGGAAATTACTAGCGATAGGGGCACACATTTTGTAAATCAATTGCTCCAGTTTATATTTGACAGGTACAAAATCTTCCATAAAAAAGCTTGTGCCTACTACCCCCGGGAAAATGGCCAAGCAGAGAGTTCCAATAAGATTTTGATTGGACTGCTTTGCAAATTAGCTTTTGATCATCAAAGCTCCTGGCCGATAGCACTAATTGGTGCAATTTGGGCTTTCAGAACCACGAAGAGGGGAACCACAGGCGAGACCCCATTTCACTTAGTTTATGGAAAAGAGGCATTGGCACCATTTGAGTTCATTATTAGAAAAGAAATAGGAATCAAAACCATTGGAGTTGAACCCCCCATTCAAAGATTGGTGGCATTAGAAGAGTACAGAGAAGGGGCAATGCAGAAACTTCTGGTAACACAAGAAGAGCGCAAGAGGTTGCATGACAGGTATCTGAGATCCAATGAAGTTCAGGAAGGGTCCATGGTTTTAGTGCATCAAGTCCCGGCAATTTCAACAAAATTGGCACCCAAATGGATAGGACCTTATAAGGTGATCAAGGTATTGCCACATGGCGCAGTGCATTTGGAAGATTTGCAGGGTAAAAGGATTCCCTTGGTCAACATTTCCAGGGTGAAGGGTTATTTGAATTGATGCAAGCAGATGAAATTCACTTCCTGTACATACCATAGTTCTTTCATTTTCTACAGTTCATTTTGAAGGAATAAGCAAATAAAGGAGTTATTGCACCGGGACGGTGCAAAAGCTTGATGTGGGGGTCTGTAGTGCTCCTTCTTCTTTTTCTCTCTCTGTTTGTGTCATGTGCCAGAGATCAGAGCTTCTTAATTTCTCAGATAAGACAGCTTCATCACTGTCGTAACATCGGTTGCCGAGATTGAGAGGAAAAATGCTGTGGGCTGCAGCTTCAGGAAGTGTTCAAGTGCTCCTTTCCATTACACAGACATATTCGAGTTCTGAGCAGTCGTTACTTTCGTCTTTCTTTGCTACCTCAGTTGTTTTGATATCTATATCTCTCTATCCCCTTCTCCCTTTCCCCCTTTCTCTCTCTTTTCCTCCCTCTCTCTCGGTCTCTCATTTTATCCCTTTCTCTCTCGACCCTTCACTCCGCTCTCTTTCCCTCTCTTTCCGCCTCTCTCTCTTTCCCCCTCTCTCGGATCCCCTCTCCCTCTCTCCCTTTTTCGTTCTCCCTCTTTCCCCGCGTGTGACCCCCCCTTCTCCGTTTTTTTCTTTTTTTTTTCTCTCTCTCTCTCTCTCTCTTCCCTCTCTCCCTCTCTCTCTTCTCTCTCTCTCTCTCTCTCTCTCTCTCTCTCTCTCTCTCTCTCTCTCTCTCTCTCTCTCTCTCTCTCTCTCTCTCTCTCTCTCTCTCTCTCTCTCTCTCTCTCTCTCTCTCTCTCTCTCCCCGCTATCCCTCTCTCTCTGCCATCTCTCTCTCTCTCCGCCCTGCCCTCCGCCTTCCTCCCCCGCCCCCGCAGCCGTCCGCCCACCACCCCCGCCCCCTCACTCCGCAGTCCTCCGCCCACCGCCCCCTCTCTCCCCCCTCCTTCTCTCTCCTCCGCCCACCACCCCCGCCCCCTCACTCCGCAGCCCTCCGCCCACCGCCCCCTCTCTCCCCCCTCCTTCTCTCTCCTCCGCCCACCACCCCCGCCCCCTCACTCCGCAGCCCTCCGCCCACCGCCCCCGCCCCCTCACTTCGCAGCCCTCCGCCCACCACCCCCGCCCCCGCAGCCCTCCGCCCACCACCCCCGCACCCTCACTCCGCAGCCCTCCGCCCCCTCTCTCCCCCCTCCTTCTCTCTCCTCCGCCCACCACCCCCGCCCCCTCACTCCGCAGCCCTCCGCCCACCGCCCCCGCCCCCTCACTCTGCAGCCCTCCGCCCACCACCCCCGCCCCCTCACTCCGTAGCCCTCCGCCCACCGCCCCCGCCCCCGCCCCCTCACTCCGCAGCCCTCCGCCCACCACCCCCGCCCCCTCACTCCGCAGCCCTCCGCCCACCGCCCCCTCTCTCCCCCCTCCTTCTCTCTCCTCCGCCCACCACCCTCGCCCCCTCACTCCGCAGCCCTCCGCCCACCACCCCCACCCCTCACTCCGCAGCCCTCCGCCCACCGCCCCCTCTCTCCCCCCCTTCTTCTCTCTCCTTCGCCCACCACCCCCGCCCCCTCACTCCGCAGCCCTCCGCCCACCGCCCCCGCCCCCTCACTCCGCAGCCCTCCGCCCACCACCCCCGCCCCCTCACTCCGCAGCCCTCCGCCCACCGCCCCCTCTCTCCCCCCTCCTTCTCTCTCCTCCGCCCACCACCCCCGCCCCCTCACTCCACAGCCCTCCGCCCACCGCCCCCCCCCCTCACTCCGCAGCCCTCCGCCCACCACCCCCACTCCCTCCTTCCCCCGCGAGCCCCCCCTCTTCCGTCCGCCTTCCCCCCCTCCCTCCTCATCCCTCCCCCTCCACTTTACCCCCTCGAGCTTCCCCTCTGCCACCCCCGCACCTGCCCCCTCACCCTTCCCCCTCACACACCTCCGCCCCCTCACCCTCCTTCCACATACGTGCTCACTCACTCACACACCCCCACATACACACACCCGCATTCACACACTCGCACATTCACACCCACACACGCACACACAACCTTACACACACACACATCTACTCACTCACACACATACATATTCTCACTCACATACACACGCACACACCCGAATATACTCACACACACTCCCACACCCATGCACATACACACACAAACATACATACACACATATGCACATTCACATACACACACCCACACAATCACACACACACCCATACATATACACACACACCCACACACACACACCGAGACACATACACACACACCCACACACACACACCGAGACACACACACACACACACACTCACACATACACACAACAACACATACACACCCACACATACACACACACACCTGCACATACATACTCACACCCACACATACAGACTGGGGTGGCCTAATGGATAAGGCATTTGACTTCTAATCAAGACTGGGGTGGATGGTGTTGATAAATCAGCCATGGCCAAGTCTATGTATAATGAAATGTGTATGGTTTCAAACCGAATACAAAGCAAGTGGAGCTGCAAATAATTCAGAGTCTTGTAATGGTTCAGGACAGATTTTTTTTCTTAGACAATTTGCTGTTGAAGCTGCAAAAGGATAGGGAGATTCAATATTGTGGAGCGTGGGAAACAGTGAACATTTTCAGGTGGTCCATAGGATGAGGAAGTTAATGATAAAATGGTGACATTTATCATATAAACACTTGCTGTTGGGGGCCAAAAAGCGAGTTGATGATCGTGATTACAAGATTCGAGAATCTGGATGGTCAGAATAGATCTTTGTTGTAAAGGAGTTTAGCAGAAAGAATTCAGTCATGTTGTTTTATTAACAGGCTTTTAAGAAGCCAGAGCCATTGACGCACCTCGAAGAAGTTTTCTGGAGTCACATTGCAAGCGGAGACTGCCATATCCACCTCCAGGGTAGAAAAAGAAGGAGTTGTAAAGGGTAGTGCAATACCACGGGCCGCACATAATGAGATCTCATCTTTCAGCTGATGATGACAGTAAAAGTGTATGTGATAAGAGTAAAAGTGGATAAATGGTTGTTGCCACCAACCATTCATCACGACGGCCTATTTTTGTGGATCTAATGCAAATCAAGTGGAGTATTTGACCTACCCCCCAATTTTGGGTGATTAACCGGCGCGTGATCAATGGACGTGAAGATTCGGCAAGGCCTCTTGGCCTATTGGGGCCTATAAAATCAAAGGATTTGTGCTCATTTGAGGTTACATGTACACGATACAATTTTAGAGATACAGAGGTTCGTGTATATGTGCAGAAGTCCTCTCTTGCACTTGGTGGTTTCAAGCCTATTGTAGGAGCTACTCTGTAGTGTGTATACAGAGGGTGGGCTTCTCAGTCGAGGGCTATGAGCACTATAGAGTAAGAGAGTAGCTTGGATCTATTTTTCGTTCTGTGAGTCAGTGTGTTGATTAACCTCTATTCTCTTGAGAAATTCTCCCATTTGTATTGTTCTGAGTTAGCCTGCATATCAATGGCCCTTATGCTGATTAGTTATATTGAGGTTAATACTTTTAGAGTGGCTTGTCAGCCGTAAGCTTGCATTTTTGAGCATCACTCTGCCCAACCTTGTAATCGATTCGAATCAAGAAGTGTATGGTCTTCCTTGGTCATTGGTTGTCCATATTTTCTGAAGTATTGACCACTCTGTGCAATCCGTGTTACTTACCTGCTCACAGAAGTGTTAAAGGGTATACTTCCCTAAAGAGAACCCCCCTTGAGTAGGTGATGTACTGGATGTGTTAATTTTTAATCTTTAATCTCTACTTTTTGTTAAAAGTGGATACCCCAGTACCTCCTCTACAGTCTTGGACCAACAATCTCTTGCATAATGTCCGGATTTTCCACAATTGTAGCATTTCCATTGGATGCTTCTCTTCCATGTGATCTTCCTCCTCCTCCTCTACTCCTTCCTCTTCGTCTTGATCCATATCTTTGGTTGGAGCCTTCTTGGTTGCTTGAGCTTGAGCTTGAACTTCCTCTCCCTCTGCCTTGGGAGTTTTTCCACCTCTTCTGCCTTTGCCTCTACCTACATAGAAAACTTGGGCCATAGGAGAATAAAAATGCTTAAGTGAAATTTTTGTGAATCATGTTTTAAGTACCGAGTTCAGGGTCCTACATTTAGCTCATCATAAGAAAATGCCTTGATTTTACTCTCTCTCATTCTGATAGCTCGAGGGTCGTCAGGAGGTAGAGGCTTCATCAAAAAGCTATTGTCCAAAGCTATTGTAACCATTCATTCACATCTATAATATCAGAATTCTTCCTTCTCTGCGTCATATTTGTTTCTACTCTTCTGCATCAGATTTTCTCTTGCCTTGTGCAATCTCTGCATTCTTCTCTCCACTGTTATTTTTCAGTGATTGATAGATTATGATTGGGGATAGATTGTGATTGAGGAAACGCTACAATGCTACCATAAGATGTTTTCATATTTCTAATTTACTGGGGTGAATGTCTAGTATCATCACCTATTTTTACCTCATGCTTTCCTTTGGGTTCTTCAAGCTGAGATAATAGAGCTCCATTTCTAGCCACATGATTGCAACAACCTGAATCAATGTAGAAAAGATGCTCATCATCTTTACCTTGCTTGGATGTAATGTTCAATATGAGTAGAGAGTCTTCTTGGTCTTTCGTATAGTTTCTGTAGTCCCTTCTTCCTCTAACGCCTCCTTTATAATTGTTGTTGTTGTAGCCTTGATTGTAATTATGATTGTAGTTGCCTCCACCAATGTTGCATCTACCTCTTGATTGTCCATAGCTCCCTCTATGACTGTAGGGTTTTCACTTACAACCCTTGTTCTCTTGAAGTTCAAGGGTTGTGATTCGTTACGCATCTCGATGTAAGAAATGAAGAAAGTAATAAATAGAATAAGTGTATATGTTTAATTTATTTATGATCTTCTATTAATTTTTTGTTCTTTTCAGGATACTAATGGAGATCTTTGAACAACTTTGATAGTAGGCAATCCTTTGGAATTAGTTGGATTCTTTGTCCATCTTAGATTCTAAAATGGAGGGAGAAGATCTCAATGATACATCCATATAAGACGGTAGCATTCCTGATAGATTTAGAGACAAATCTAGAAGCATACCTGAAGGAAGAACCTCATATAACACTTTCATATCGACCTACTTACTCCCTATGCTTGAGAATGATGAAGGGATTCCTACTCAAGAGTTTGATAGAGATCATGTTACTAGTGAGACTTTGATCTCACCATCATACGAGGAGAGTGTGTCTAGGTATAAAGCAGCATAGCCATATGGAGAAAATGACACTCAATGGACCATGAAACGTATTTCGTGACAATGGACCCAAGAGAACTTTTTATTTATAGTCGTGCATTATCAGACTATGTAGAGACTTTACATCCATTTGCTTTGTTCCAAAGGGAATGTGAGGGGGGGACACCTTAGAGATAAACTAAAAAGTTGTGTTAAAATATATGTAAATACTGTTTGTTTTGAAAAACAAGTTAGGTTTTTTATGAAGAATAAAACCAGGAGAGATTTTTGGAAGTCAACAAGGAGTCAATTACCAATGTACATAAATGAACCCAAGAAATATTTTCCTTGATATTTTCCTTGTGAGAAATTGTTTGTATGTAAACTCTTGTGATATAAACTTATGTTTTATGCAGGATGATCTAGTTAGAGATGTTTGAAGAAGAGTGATCGTCAAGTTTTGAAACCCTAAAGGTGATATACTTTCTTTTACAGTTCTATCTCTTGTTTGTATAAATGTGCATATGTAAGTATGCATTAAATAAATAAACATGTGATATATGAAAGAGTGAATAAGTATTAGGAGACTCGAGTGAACCAAGAATTGCATACATTTACTACATATAGGCATAATGCATGAACGCTTAGAATTATACAAGTAGGATTAGGAAAAAATTAGTACTTTCAAAAACAAGGCCTAGGAAAGTGAAGGGAAACCTAAACTAACTATATGTATATACTTGTACTCCCAAAAGCTTGATGAGTGACATTCAGTCGACTCTACTTTTGATATTTCATTTGATCAAACCTCTAGAAAGACAGCAGATTACAAAAGAAAAGGTCTTCATATAGCAGCCAATTATATATATGTGTATGTGCTCATGTCATTGGGCGCTAGAATGAGCTAGTAGGTGGGTGGACTTACCCTGGTCGGGTGGCCACGGCCATGAACCAATGTTAGTTGTGTCGTATGGACTAACCTATATGTGATCATGTGGTTATGCGGGTGGATAGGTAGGCGGAGTCACTCTGATAGGGTGGTCAGCGCCATGAGCCGACATCGATTTTGCATGAGGTTGATCTCCTGCATCATGCACTATGTTGCGTCGATAGACGAGTGGGGCAAACCTGGATGGGTGGACAGGTCCATGAGTCACACTCGACTTTGGCATAGGCCAACTTGTGTTAAAGAAAAATAAATAAATGGAAATAAAAACAAAAAGCTGAGTTGGATTGAAAAACAAAATAAAAATAAAAATAAAAAGCAAAAAGAAAAATAATCAAAGGTCTGATGGGGAACTAGACAGTGAGAAATCAATTGTGAAGTTAGATTGATGTTTCATAAATTGGGTTAGTAAGGGCTTGTATATGTATATGTTTAGGATGGGCTACTAGATCTGACCAGGTTAAGTTAGCGAAAGTTTTCAATCCGCTTGCATGATTTCTCGCCTGAATGTGTTAGAATATCTCAATATGATTGTGTGCAATACTTGTGTTTATTTCTTTCTCTTAATTTATGCAAAGTTTATTTCACTTTTAAATTTTACACATGTAAATAAATTTCCCTTTAAGTTGTTTTTATCTACCAAGACTACTTGATGCTTGCTTGTGTTTATTGATATGTATGCAGGTTGGCTCATCCGGAGGATGCACAGGTTCAGAGGAGGTGGATGTGATCATGATCCAAAACAAAGTTTTGTAAATCAAATCACAAGCAGCAACTCAAAGCCCTATTAAAGATGACTCTTATGAGTGTGTCGTCCAAGATCAACACTAGTAGCACATCTAATACCAAGGGCAAGGTGTCTACGTCCAAGAGCAAGGAAACTACTTTTTGGAGGTGCGCATGCACGAGAAAAGAAAGGGATAGGAGAAGATACGCTGAAGGAATTTCGTTAAAAAGGAAGGATCGAAAAGAGAAGAGGCTGGCTCCGAAATCTGCCATGCATGAGATAGATGGGAGCACATCTAATACCAAGGGCAAGGTGTCTACGTCCAAGGGCAAGGAAACTACTTTTTGGAGGTGCGCATGCACGAGAAAAGAAAGGGATAGGAGAAGATACGCTGAAGGAATTTCGTTAAAAAGGAAGGATCGAAAAGAGAAGAGGCTGGCTCCGAAATCTGCCATGCATGAGATAGATGGGATTAGAAAAAAAAAGAAAGTTGGTAGAGGAGAACGAAGGCATCGAGAGGAATAAAAAGGGAGAGAGAAAGTGATGTAAGTTGGGTACCTCATTAGAATTGGAGGAGACAAAAGAATGTGTTCTTGCAGAGGTTCTGAAGCAGAATATCGGTCGAGGACATGAAGTACTTCTTGTTACTGCTGTATTTGAATTTATCCTCAAAAGTTTTGTGGTTTAGAAAAGCTTTAGAAAAAGTGATGTAAGTTGGGTAGCGCATTAGAATTCGAGGAGACAAAAAAAATGTGTGCTTGCAGAGGTTGTGAATCAGATTATCGGTCGAGGACATGAAGTACTTGCTACTACTCTATCCGAGTTTATCTTCAAAAGTTCTGTGGTTTAGAATAGCTTCATCTCAAAAAGGAAGAACAATTTTTTTTTCAGGCACAGCAGGGCTCGAGGTGAATGAATCTCTCTGTTGGTTCTTGAAGGGAGAATATCCGCACAAAAGAGAGACAACAACCGGCTGGAGGGGACTCCGAGTCCTAACAGCTGAGGTGAAAAGCTTGGGTTCTTCCTGAATGTGTCAACTTGGCGATCAATCAATTCGAAAAAAATTATGACTAGTAATGTTTTCCTTCACAATCTTTGGTTTGGCGTTCCAAAACCTTGGAATTGTTTACGTTGATCTGGGCACATCACCACTGTATGTATTTCGTAGTACTTTTGCTCAAGGCATACCTGGAGAGAGAAGTTTGATGGGGGTCCTCTCTTGCATTATCTACTCACTTACATTGATTCCACTCATCAAATACACATTTTTTTGTCATGGGAGCGAACGAAAAGGGAGAAGCAGGCACTTTTGCTTTGTATTCACTAATCTGTCACAATGCAAGGGTTAATGCAATCAGAAATCAACATCCAACAGATACAAAAAAACTAACCACATACAGTAGAGGAAGTTTTTAAAAGAAATCCCTAGCAGGGAGGACCAAGAAATCGCTCAAGGGTAAAGAATATTGCCAAAGCGCATTGGTGCTTCTAGTACTCTTCGGTACCTGCATGGTCATAGGCGATAGCATTTTAACACCTGCAATGTTTCGTGATTATTTAATTATTCCTTTTACTTGCTGTTCCTTAACTCCCTTGTACCTTTCCTTATTATTTTTGTTAAGCTATTTTAAAGTCTTAAAGAAAAGAGAATAGAATAGAGGCACATCAAAAGTTAGAGGCTACCGAATAAATGAATGTTTATAGCCTAGGTCATTCAATCGTCTGCTCTCCGAGAAATATGTGAATCTATATTCTAGAAGCATTCCTCACCTTTTGGTTTTCTTAAAAGAGAAACATTCTCACATTTGTATGAAACATGCATTCAACAATACTGATTCCTATTATCCTCTAATTATATAATTAATTATACTCGGATTATGTTGTTTGTTGTTACTTAGGTATTAAGCTTTCATTTTGGAAGAATGGCTACAAGTTTGTGAAGTTTTTGTTATCATTTGTCATCCTTGAATGCATAAACGGCCCCAAAAATTCACCTTCTTGTTGATGTAGTTCCTGTTATCTTGCCTTACATAGTTGCTAAAGAGAGCATCCATTGAGCCCATCACATGAGATCTATTGCACAGTCCTTGTTCGCTCTCTTGTAGACTGAATAATTGGTTAATTTAATCACAAGCTGTCTTTTCTATTTTGGAAGAAAGTTATTATAAATATGTTAAGGCTTTTCTGCACCTTAAACACTACTAGCATCATCAAGAACCAAGTTTTGTAGGGGCTTGAGCTTCCGACAATGTGGATCAGAGGGCAATGTAAATCATTATACCAAACAGGAGACAAAACCATCCTATGTATCTTGCTCTTTACATTCTAATGCCCAAAAGGGTACACCATTCCTTCTTGCATGTTCTTTTAAGTCTCAACCTAAGCTACAATATTTTTTTTTGGACAGGAAATGATATTCGCACTATTAGATCATGGTGCACACCCATTTGTCTATAAACTTTTCATAAGTCTCACCATTGGGCTCAAGTTCTTTGAGCTTCTCAGTCAACCCATCCATAGCCTCATATAACTTCCCTGTGCAAGCATTTACTTTGTAAAGGTAAAAAATGATCTATGTTTGATCGGGTCATGACATTAATGCTTCCAAATCCTCTTGCAGAAGGCCATTCTTTGCGATCACCTTGGAATATAAAGCGGAATCTATAGATGGTGAAACCTAGGTAGAAAAATAGAAGTTTCAATTCCGCTTTAAATCAATGGCTTAGGAACAGCACACCTTAATTCTAATTTGTAGTTTCAATTCCGCTTTAAATCAATGGCTTAGGAACAACACACCTTAATTCTAATTGCATCCGACAAGATTAGCAGAATATTGCCATCGAAGAAGATGTCTACCTCAAATTAACACATGTATTCCCCTCTTTAGTGCTCATCATAGGAGTATAATCAAGTATGAATCTTTCGTCCTCTCCCAGATATCAGCCGTCCTCTCCTCTGATCATGCACGCATCTCTTTCTTCTCTCTGCTCTTCTCTGACCAACAGTGATCCACGCAATAGATAGTGCCCTTTGTTCAACGGCCTCTTGTTCTTGCTAGAGAAGGCAGAAGAAAGAATCCAATTACAACATCATAGAATATGGCAGGGATATGTGAGACCATCAAAACATGAATTGGCCACCATGCATCGATTCCTTTGATCTCCTTCTACCAGCGTCAGTACATTCGCCTTGCTTTAATCGGACCCCTCTTCTCATGCCTGACCCTGATTCCATCTATATCAATTTCAGAGCTCATTCATCAGAGCACAAATCCGTCGAAGTCCGAAGATGTATCTCTTATTGCTACGCCAATTTTGCCAAAGTTATGTACGTGTGAAATTGGCCTCCCTGGGCAATGGAGATCTGCCTCTCTCCTGTATGTGATCTCCAAAAGAAACACAAAGAGGATAAACCTCCAGAATCTCTTCTTTGCTTATATTGTCATCCCTCGTAGTCCATCGATGCTATATGCTACTGTAGAGAGAGTAAAGAAACTTTCTAAAATATTACGCATCTATTTCCTTAGGAAAAACCAGCGCTCTCATGATTCTTCCTATCTTAAATAATCCATGCAAGACAAAAGTGTACACCATCACATCTGGCTGTAAGCCACTTTTATTGATCGCTTTAAATAAAACCAAGGAATCATCAATTATGCAATCCCTTACATTATTGTACGTAAACCGTTTCTTTCCATGCCTATGAGAAAGCATGTAAAGAATCATAAATTTTGCAATCCCTTAGGAAGATATTTTTACGTATACCATCTTTTTGATAAATCTCAAGGCCTCTAGCAATGTATATTTATACTCCTCGTTGACTTCTGGATAGTCCTTCACCATGGCTAAAAGGAACTATTAGCTCAGCGATGCAATAGCTTCTTTCTTTGATCAAATAGCTCTAACCCGATTCAAGATCACCATTATCTGCACTTCATTCCCTTAGCCGCATCAGTAATGGATGATCAAGAAAGTGTGATGGTTTGAGGCAAGCAAAAGCAAAAGTAGAGATGAAAATCTCTACGACAACGTAGTGCTTTGGAATAGCATGCTTCGAGTCCTAGACCGCATAAGGGGCCAGCATGGTAACCCAAAATCGAGAAACATGAACATTCACCATAACCAGGCCAATCATGCATCATCCACATAAGTATGCCTTGCACTTGCACGTCTCGTCTTCTCATAGGTTGAGACATGTCATGCACAGTAATCCCATCCCATATAATGTGTAGCTCTTCCACAAGTGGTGCAAGGTATACATCCATGGTTTTTACCTTATACTTACCTAGCACAATAAGAGCTAATATTAGATGACCTTTCTTTGTGGCCAGCCATGGTGGGATGTTATGATCGACCAAACATACAAGCCATGTGCTCCATGAAGAGGGACGTAAACCAAATGGATTTACTCCATCCATAGCTAGGCCTATACATATGTTCTAAGGCTCACTAGCAAACTCTTGCCACTTACCATCTATGTGTTTCTTAGCATCAGAGTTAGCACGCAGTCGCCTTACACCATATCTCGACCTGCTCTGCTCATACTCGTTCCGAAAGAGGATGCAATCATTCGGACAAGCATGAATCTTAGTGTAGTCCATTCCAATGGATTATAAAAGTTCTTTTGCATTTCCACTTGTTGGAGGCATATCATTGCTCTCTGGCAAAAATTGATCTTTAACAAGCCTGGAATAAGCCAGTAGAACGATACTAGTAAATAAATTTATTTTGATACAAGAATGAAAGTTTATTTCAAATCCACTTACCTAAACAATTCAGAGACACTATTATATGACCATCCATAAATGGATTGCAGATTGAGCATCATGAGTGATGCTTTTGAATAGGATTTTTTCCCTTTCTGACCTCCTTTCACTACCTGTGATTGGATATTTCTTCAATGTCCGTTTCTTTTGTACTTCAGGAGTTACAACTTCTTCAAATTCATCTTCATCTTCACTTGAATGAAAATCTCTTACCAAGTTACCTCCATTACCTCTATTGTGGCTACATTCTGATGTATGCTCTAACTCCTTTTGCTTTCCCTTCCATGATGATGAGCTTTGTGAAGGACTTGGCATACTTGGTCCACTCAATGTAATGCTAACTTGCACTTGCTCTTCATGTATCTGATCTGCATGGACAAAGTCTTCTTCCTGCAAATCATTCACACCTCCATACCAAGGTTTTAACTCATCAAACACAACATCCCTTGACACCGTAAGATCTTTTGTGGCCGGATTATAACACCTGTACCCCTTTCGCTCATTTGAGTAGCCAACAAAAATGCATTTTTTAGCCCTAGCATCAAGCTTACCTTCTCTTACTTCCTGTGGGACATGAACATAGCATATGCAACCAAAAATCCTTAAATGAGACAAATCTGGTTTCCTTTGATAGTATACCTCATCTAGAGTAAGATCATGAACTCCTGAAGTTGGTATCCTGTTCATAATATATGCTTCTGTGGTTGCTGCATCAGCCCAATATGAGAAAGGTACATTCATCTCATTCAACATGCATCTAGCTACCTCTGCAATTTGTCTATTCTTTCTTTCTGAAATACCATTTTGTTGAGGGGTATACCTACATGTGTATTGCCTCCTTATGCCTCCATCTTCTAAGAACCTTATGAACTCATTGGAGAAATATTCTCCCCCTCCATCTAACCTTAGGGTTTTAATCCTATGACCTGTTTCATTCTCAACAAGTGCTTTGTACTTTCTGAATAGTTCAAACACATCTGATTCTTGCTTGATTATATACAACCAAATTTTCCTTGAACAATCATCAATAAAGATAACAAAGTAACTATTACCTGCATGTGAAGGTTCTCTTGAAGGTCCCCATACATTTGTATGCACTAAATCCAAAACCCTTGGAGAAACATACTTGCTTGACTTGAAAGGCAACCTAGTTTGCTTCAAAATTTGACAAGCTTAACATACCTCATGAAGATGTGATGTTGAGAAGTTTGGAAGCCCTTTGACCAATGCACTTTTCTCCATGTTCTTTAGCTTTTCAATGTTTACATGTCCTATCCTTTTAAGCCACAAATCCAAATCTGCAATTCTTCTATTTCCTTAAGTGATGAACATTATCTTGTTGGGGTTTTGCTTGATATTGAGAGTAAACATCCTTCCATGCTTCTCTCCTTTTTCCACAAGCTGAAATCCATTCTTTGGATCCTTGATGAAGCAACCTTTGCTATTGAACTTCACTTGGTATCCTTTATCTACCATTTGACCAACAGAAACGAGATTCTTTGTAATAGTAGGGACATATAATACCTCGGATAGTGTCTTGCTCTTCTTGCCATCCTGAAATTTGACATCTCCAATGTGTTTGATCTCATGCTCGGTGTTTTCACCTGTCTCTACACATCCTCTTTGCTTTGGAGCCTGTAAATTGCAAAACATGTCCTCCCTACAAAACATATGATTGCTACAACCACTATCTATGTACCAAGTATCATCCTTCTCATGTTTACTATCCCCATATGCATGACTCATGGCAAGAACTTGATCAGTAGACTCATTTGAAGCATAGTTACCTTGAGCATTGTTCCTCCTTTGGTAGCATTCATTTGACCAATGTCCTAGCTTCCCACAAATGAAGCATCCATTGCCTCTTGATCCTCTTCCTCTTCCTCTATTGTTCCTGCCTCTACCTCTTCCATTTGAAGATGAGCCTTCATTTGAGTCCTCTTGGTTGTCACTTTGCTTGCTTTGGCTTTGCCTTCCTCTTCCTCTACCTCTTGATGCATTGCCTCTTCCTCTACCTACATATAGCATTTGACCTTGGGCACCTTTGCCCTTGCTTCCACCTTGCTATGTTTCTTCATTAACCATTAAAGTGTTCAATTGATCAAAATCAGGCATGTTTTCCCTAGCATACAATGAGGATATGAAGTTCCTCCACTTGTCATCATCTTTAAGACCATTAAGTACAAATGCAACCATGTCAACATCATCAATTGAATGTCCTATGGCTGCCAATGAATCTCTAATACCTTTGGCTTTAACTATGTAATCATGTATGGATTGGTTACCTCCTTTCTTCAAGTTGTTGAGTTCATTTTTGAGTTGTACCTTCTTTGCCTTTGTGTTTGTGGTGAACATCTTCTCCAAATATTCCCACATCTCCTTGGCCGTTTCCATGCTTTGAATGTGACCTATCATTGTGTTGCTTACATGCTGAGATATCATAAACATAACCCTTCTATTTCTTACCTCCCATTCTCTAATTGCTCTCCTTTCTTGGTCGGTAGGGTTAGTTGGATCTGCAGCAATTGGCTTGACATCACCTCCATTGATTATGCCTCCTAAGTCCTTGCTCATGATGAAGTTTGTCATCCTAAACTTCCAAGGTTGAAAGTTGTCTTTGTCCAACTTCTCAATCTGGTTGGATACCTCTCCCATCCTCTTGAATCACCTAAAACTGACATATGGTGTGGGATTACCTCCTTTGTTGAAAATGAAGTCCCTTTGTGTGATGAAGATGAAGCTCCCCATTGGTTCCAAGTTTGCAACCTCCTTCAAGCTTTGAAAAGGCTTCAATGGTTGATTCCATGGCTTGGCCTCCTTCCTTGTACTCTCCTTGATGTCCACAAGGAGCTCTGATACGACTGTTGGAAGATTTCTCCTCCAAATGCACAACAAGAAGCTTGGACCCTTCCCAAGACCTATCTGCCCTCAGACGAGTACCCACTAAAACTGGTATATCTCCCAATTCCCGAATGCAATCACAAAACCCTTTTAGCCACAGAAACTAGACCGTACGGGCTTTCGAATGCGCTATCAAGCATTGGATTTGGACACCTATAGACCTATCAACTGAGTCACACAAAAAAGCCCAGTTTTCCTAGCAGGTTTCAGGACAGAACAGCAGACAAAGAAATAACAATATCTCACATTACAAGATACGTTTTGCCAAAATTCTTTTTGGAATAGAGTCCTTGCTTTATAAGCTTTCTAGCAAGTACAAGAACTCTCAGAATGGAGCTTCCTACAAAGAGAAATTGAAGTCCGAACAGGCTGCTATAGAAATGGAGCACCCTTTGGAAAGGGTAGGAGAGATATACAAGAGAATAAAAGCATCTATGAGAGCCTATGGCTCAATGACACATATGTATGCAGCACCACGACTTCCTAGCATCCACACACGGCTTGAATGAGCTTGGATGGTGTTTATATAGCCTTCGGAGCCTTCTATGACTCTTCATATGTCCTCCATGTCTCTTCACATGCCCTCCTTGTCTCTTCACTTGCCTTGTGACTGTGTCTCTTCATTGGAGTGGCTTTTGGTGGTCCAATGCCTCCTTTTGGATAAGGTTGCGCCTTCAACTTTGTACTTTGACTTTCCTAAGGTTCAAAAGCCTTCAAATGAAGTTATTTTATGAAAAACAAAACTTGAGCTTGCCCTGGAAATGCACATCTTTTAGCAATATAGAAGTCACATGGAATCTACGGTTCATGATGTTTTGGTTTGTCTAAGAGAGCTGGCTTGACTTGGCCACTAATCCACTCAACACAATATAGGAAGTTGCAAATCGTGTAGCACAAAAGATATGAAGTGCTATTGGGAGATTCTGAGCGAAAGAGAAAATCTCAAAATTGATGCTCTCTCATAAATTTCACCACATGATCTGCATCTAATATGCTTTTCCTAATGAAAGGTAATCTACCTATATCTTTAAATAATACATTTAGTATATAAGATATGCATGGAACCCAAGTAATGCTTGCATACTTGTTTAGAATTGCAAATCTAGCACTTCGAAAATTGGATGCATTGTCACTCAGTATCGTAGTCACATTCTTCCCACCACCCATGCCTGATATAGCATGTTCATATATGTTTACAAGAAAAGCTAGGCTTTTATCTTAATAAGAACTATCAACAACTTCCAAAAACATGCTTCCCTTTGGACATATAACCATGAAATTAATCAATAGCTTCTTCTTACAACTTTTCCATCCATCCAATGCTACATCATCAAGTAGTGTTTTCTTTAAATTAACTTGAGTACTTTTCTTCACTTTATCTACATACTCTTTTCACATTGTATTGTAATCTGGCATGGTGATTCTCTTCCATGAAGTTAACATCAAAGCATCTTTCAAAATAGGATTATGAATAACATCGAAAGGAATCCCACATGCTAAAAATGCTTGAGTCCACTTAGGATGAAACTTGAGGCAATCTTTCTTTCCGAAAGCTATAGGTATTGTATTCTATGATTTAGTATGGACAAAGCATGGTGACTCATTATTAGAAGCACCATTTTTACTACAGTCACCGGGTCCACTCTCTTTTGACATAGCTGGAGAAAATGGAGCACATATATCTTGATTATTCTCAAAAGTAATTTGTGATACTTGAGAAGAAATATCATGAGGATTCTCTGTTGTCATTGATGCATCTACTCATTCTTGCTCTACACCGGGACTACTTTGAAAGTGTTGTGAACTACTCATGCCTTTAAATCTTTTTGATGTGATACCTTGAGATTTACATTTGTTTCCATAACTTGCAAAGTGTACACATATCTTAGAGCATCCTACCACATTATCACCTGTAATAAAAAGATGCTCTATTATCCGAGTTGCATTTCGTACATAAAGATGTACACAACATTTGCATTGTATTGTGGACACTATTTTACCCTCTCGATGAATAATCACATACAAAAATTCTTTTCCCTTTCCCATAGTGCTTGCTTTATGAAGAATTTATATCTACAAAAAGACAAATAAATCAATACCAAATAATATATACATTCCACTAAATATATATCTTAAAATTTATACAAACTACTCTGAATCTCTCTTAAAGGTTTTAAATCTATTAATTTATGTATTTATATTTTCTATCTATTAAAATTATCAATCATAAACACGCATCCTTTTGTGAAGTAAGAATCAATGTCGAGTCATAAAGTCATAATAGATTTTAAATGTAAACATACACACACATACAATTACACATACCATTGCGAAGTAACAGTTAATGGTTTTTTTTTTAAGTAAAGGAAGTTCGGCCTTAGCCTACTCTCCCGGACTTGAATTAATTAAAAGAAAAGTACAAGAGAAGGGGACTAGTGCCCAAGGGATCCCCAAATCCCATAGAGCAGGGGTAGCTTTTACAGATTTTAGATTGCATTACAAAGAAGGTTAATCACCCTCTCATCACTCTCATGCAAGGCCCATGGGTTTAAGCTTGTTGTTGATCAAAAGGAGCACCGGATGATGCTTGAAAGGAGGGTATTTCTTATAGTTAGCGATCCTTTTGCCAAGGAGGAATAATAATTTATCAATCAACCACTCTTTGGGGGAGTTGCCAAAGTTAAAAGCACATCTTTATGGCTAGATTTTCCATAGAACCTCCTCTCTAATGGCGTTCCAGAGAGTTGCGGAGCAATCGATCGCTTCTCCCACCAGAGCTTACTTCCAACTGATATGTTTTCTGAAGTCTAATTTTCTTTTTGAGAATCTGCGAGAACCTGCTAGAGTTGGGACAAGTAAGGAAGATGTGAGAAACATCTTCGATGGAACGATAGCAGTGTTTGCACCAGGGAGGTATCCCACAAAATTTACTAGACTTAAGGTTAATCCAGATTCCATGATCAAGAATTTGCTATAACAGGATAGACTTTTTTATTTCTATGAGGCGTTGCCAGGAAGCCATGAACTTCATGTCCCACCGCAGTTGCGTCCATGATAGACACCACTTCTTGTTGAGGTTAACCTAATAATCAATGGTTTCTTTGATGTTTGGGATTTTTGATAGGCAATTACCATTGTGCCATCTGAGACCAAGCGGGCTCGGCATGTCATGCCCCATGAGAAGGCAAACTTTGGAGCCGTCCCAAGCGAGACATTTGCTTTGCAAAGTGTTCCATTCTTCAGAGGAAATGTTGATGGTAGGGTCAATATCCTCAAAGTTTCTCCACTGGTTGGTGTCTTGCTTCTAGGATTTTATTGAAGCCTTTGCTCCATAGCCTCGAATGCTCCAAGATTCCAAGATCTGGACGCCATGGATCAGAAACCAGATAGAGTTGTTTTGTCTGATGTCGGCGGCCCACTTCCAATCTTCAACTTATGTTTGCAAAGCTTTTGACTTTATTCCAACTCTTCCATGGGAATCACAGAAGATTTGAGCCTTTCGGGAAGATCGAGATCAAGGAAACAAAAGGGTCAGAATGTCATGATTCTTCCAATTTGGGAATCCCTTGAGAGCCAACTCATTCTTGTTTTTGAAGATCAACTTGGCCCATGAGGCCTCCCCATTGCACCAAGCCTTAATCATCCATTT
Organism: Ceratopteris richardii; assembly: GCA_020310875.1. Classification (NCBI taxonomy): domain Eukaryota; kingdom Viridiplantae; phylum Streptophyta; class Polypodiopsida; order Polypodiales; family Pteridaceae; genus Ceratopteris; species Ceratopteris richardii. The sequence goes on along the minus strand of CM035440.1, from coordinate 66,885,104 downwards.
TGTCGCAAGTTTGTTAGTTATGCATCCAATGTCCAGAATGCCAAGGGCCTCACTATCTCTTTAGCTAGTGCAGATGGACCACTTGATTTTAGGCACCCCCTCCTATTGTGTTTGCCTGTCCAAAGGAAGTTTCTGCAAATACTATCCAGTTTGGACAGATCTTGCTCTTTTGGTCTCCAACAAGAAAGGAAGTAAATGGTCGATGATATGAGGAACGTGTTGATAACCATAGCGTGAGCAACGACATTGATTTGCATACCTCGCCAATAGTTTAGCTTGTTTTCGAGTCTGGCCAGCACCTAGTTCCGCTACTGCTTTATCGAGATACCAAACCCCAAGGCAATCCCAAGAAGCCAGAAAATTTGGCCGTGCGGAATGATTTGACAGCCATGATCAATGAGAAGGTTAGGCTGGATCTCGACAATAGCTCTAAAAGTGGTCTTAGAGTGGTTGATTTTGGATCTAGAGGCGTTGTAGAAAGTATCCAGGCATCCCCAAATCGTCTTTAGGTTGGTACTATCATTGTGGACAAACGCGTTCATATCATCGTCAAAAAGTCTCATGGTGATTTTGTCGTGGCCATGAGGCAATCAAACACCTTTGATATTACCAGCTTCCACTTATTGTTCCCTTGTCTAATCGATCTTTTAAGTTTGATTACCTTCGAAAGTTTTCCATTAACATTAATTTGAGTCGATGCATTTCCCAGAAGGGTCGCGATCATCTTTGGTGAATTTCTTACTACATCCGAGATCTTTAAGCAACTCAAGAGTATAGTCCCATTCCAGCCTATTGTAGGCTTTATCAAAGTTGACCTTGAGGAAGACCAAATCTTTTCTTGACTCATTTGCAAAGTTGAGACCTTCCCAGATATCTATAATGGTTTCCAAAATTGACCTACCTTTGACAAAACCTTTTTGGTCCTCACTTAACCATGCTCTCAAATGGCTAGAAATTTTGTTAGCTATGACTTTGTCAATGATCCCATATCCCATTTGGAGCATTGTAATCAGACACCAATTCTCAACTCTGTTCTTTTCCCCTTTTTTGTGTATTAGCTTGATAATGCTATTGTTGAGATAAGTCAAAAGCACGCTGTCGGAAAGTTTTTCAACTTTCCAGTTAATGACAGAGAAAATGAAAACAACTTTATTGGTGGATTCTAAACCTCTTTTAGATCACTGTTGATCAGTTGTGCTAATTTGATTAACTATTTTGAAAATGTTATTAGGTATGAAGGATGAAGCAGGACATATGTTCATGTTAGGGTTTACCCTAATTACTTATTTAATGAGAATTTCCTATTTAACATTCAAGAATTATGGGTATTCAGCCTAGGGTTTCTTGAATTCATGTGTTGTTTATAAGAGTTGGTTACTGTTAAGGGTTTAGATGAGTTATAATGGGTTATTGGGATATATATTAGCATAGTTAAGAATGTGAAGGCATGTTAATAATAAATGCATTAGGAAATGTGAGAATGGACGCATTATTATGCATGATAACTTATTAGTAGGTATATATATAAATATGTGATAAGAGTAAGTATGTGATTATGATGAGTATGTGAAGGTCTTAATGTATGCATGAACATATGCATGTGCATGATAATGTAAGTTTATGTTTCTTAATGATTTTCTTGTAATGTTACTTACCACCTAATGTTTCTTGCAGACATTGAAGTAAAGAATATTGAAAGAAGAAGATTGAAGAAAAGTATCAAGCCATTTCATGATGAGAGAATAGGAGCTGCTCATTTACAGCTTCACCTCATTATCTTTGTATCGAATTCACTAGGATTCATTATCTTGTTAGCGAAATTTATCATATAGAAAGATTTAGCATTTGAATAACTATTGTTGAAAATTATTCTTATGACATTGATAAATTTATTTATTATTTTACATCTTCATTGTCGATGTTCATAGAGTATATTATTTTCCATCTTCATTGTCGATGTTCATAGAGTATTATGTGTATCCAAACGTAAGACAAATATACCTTAAAACACCTACGATTGTCTCATACACCCTGCGTGTGCCGAGGGATTTAGTGGCTGACTGATCCACCAGCCTTATGTCCGCAACTTCCCGACATCTTGGTGAACCCGACGTGAAGGTTCGGCACGACACCGTAGGTATAAAGGTATATTTACATTCTGTTTTGCATATGCATATATAGATAATTTGACGATTGAAGGAGTATCAACATTCGTTGTAGCTGCAGCTGATTGATCCTCGTCACGTCACCTTTATCCATCAACTTTCATAAAAATGACGATTGCACATGCATGAAAAGATTTTGCATTGAGCACATTCACAACGAACCTCTTCATCAAACTGGTTGATCAGGTATATTTATTTTTATGCTGTTGCATAATAGTAGGACAAGTTTATTTTTAGTTGCAAAGAAGTAAGAAAATTTTCTTTATTGCACAATAGTAGGAAAGTTTTCTTTATTTCTATTTCTAAAGCAGTAGGAAATTTTTCTTTATTGCATAGTAGTAGGAAAGTTTCTTTATTGCAAAATAGTAGGAAAAGTTTTCTTTATTTTTATTTCTAAAGTAGTAGGAAAGGATTCTTTTCAACAAAATTGTAGGAAAAGTTTCTTTATTGCTAAAGCATAGGAAAATTTTCTTTTTCAAAGCAGTAGTAAATTTTTCTGTAGTTTTATTGGCAAAGAAATAGGAACATTTTCTGTATTTCTGTTTCTTTTATCACGGAGTCGTATCAGGATCAAGATATAGACGGATTATTACGAGAATTATATACGTATATTTCATATTTATCTATAAAGTTAGACTTATCCACTATGGCAGATCACTTTGAAGAACAGCGAATTTGGAAGATCATAGATGCCATTAAAACAGATAGGGGGGAATTTACTGGAATAAATGTAACAGCTTATCTTAAATATTATGAACAATTAACAGAACAATATGGGTTACCTGAAGACAATAAAAAAGATACCTTTATACGAATTGCTCATGGGTTCACTAGAGAGAGAATCCAATTGCGAGTAGTCCAACCAAACATGACTTGGGCGGATTTCAAGACTCGGCTTCTTACTGAATTTTCGCATGAAGATTACAGTAAGAATAATCGAGCCACATTTATGCGATGGGTAGGAACAACAAAGTTAGACCAACACATAACTCAGGGATTAGCTGAATTTGATATAAAATTTAACCAAATGCCTCAAGCAGACAGAACAGCTCTTGAACCAGATAAATTAAGAAATTTTCTAAACATGCTAGATCCATCTCTTAGACGAGAGCTAGAACCAATGCTTGAGGATGGAGCGACTGCAAGTGGGCTTACTAGAAATTGGGATAATGTAAGAGCAGCTGTCCATAGGTTAGCCCAAAGACAGGAGCAAAATCAGATGCAAACTCCAAGAATATATGAAAGAGATGTGCCAGGAAAGATAGATAATGACCTCACTCCTCATAACTCTAGAAAGGATGACTCTGAAATTACAATGTTAAAAACATCAGTCGAATCACTTGTTAAACATGTGGAGACTTTGGCGACTGAAATAGCTACTATAAAGAGCATGCAAGAGCTTAAATTGAGAGATCAGGAGAAACCAAAAGAATTAGAACAAAATCCTAGGAATCAGATGCCAGCTAGAAGACCATTTAACCAAGCGCGTCGATGTCTCTGGTGTGATGATTTGGAGCATCCACACTGGACATGCAACTTATTCAAAAAGGCCAAGGATAACAATTGGGTCACAGAAGTAGATCGAAAGATCTGTGACTATGTAACAAAAAGGCCTTTGGCATCAAACTATGGAAAAGGAGGTATGAAAACCTTCTTTGAAGCCTCCACAAGCCAAAATACATATGCTTGTAGGCTGGATAGTGAAGAATCTAATTGTGATTTCTGGGAGCAGGTTTATGATACTGCTAGTAGAGGCAAGTTATCTGTTGAGAACTTATATGCTACAAGCTCGGATATTAGATCAAAAACATGTTGGAATGAGCCAGTAGACATGTTCTCAGTTTATGCCCACGAAATTAATATCGATGAGAAGAGGAAACGGGATGAAGAGGGACATTCTAAACGAACAACTAGGGCTAGAAAAGAGGGTGAAACGACTGATTCAATTAAAGAACCGTCTATGATGGAGCCTAGTCAGGAACCAAAACAATAGGAACAAGAAAAGAAGTCTCAAAATAAGGGTAAAGGAAAGAAAGTAGGAGAAAATTTAGAAAAGAAAACTACAAGTGAAGATAGAAGTCAAGAGCAACCAAATGAAACACAACCCATACGAGAAGAAGGAAGTAAGGAAGAAAAACCGAAAAAGAAACCTCCGACTTTCCGATTGATCTCTCAAATTGAGAAACAAATAGACATTCGGAAAGTTATGGATGAAAAAATCATGAAGGCTGAGGTAACCATGACATTAGAAGAATGGTTAGCATTTTCAAGAACAGATGTGAAGGAAGATTTCATGAGTATCATTAAAAGACAAGAGAACCTATAGAGTATAGAACGGAAGATATTGAAATGGAGGAAAGAAAAGATCAAGATGAACCGAAAGTGAGTGTTGTACAAATAAATGAATCTGAGTATAGAGAATCGTCTAATCGTAGAAATTATTTAGGACCTATTATTGGACATTTGGAAAAAGGAAATGAGGACCCAAATAGCCATTACACTCAGAAACATTGGGCTAGGGGTACTACTGAAACTATAGTTAAGATCGGAAATAATAATAAACCACAAGTAGCATTAATCGATTCAGGATCAGAAATCAATGTAGTCTCAAGAGAAATTTATAATGAGGGAAAATGGCCCATAGATAGGGACCATGGATGGAAAATGAAGGCAGCCAACAATGCTTCTGGCTATCTACTAGGAGCTTGTGCAAATGTTCCTATTACTATTGGAGATGTTAAAGAGGAACATAATTTCTTTGTTCATGATGACTGCTCGTACCCAATTATTTTGGGGCAGCCGTTCATTTGTGAACAAAGAATGGAGACAAAAGTATTAGATGATGGAAGTGCTTTTGCAAGAATTCGTTCTCGTGATGGCCTGAAATCTGTTCAATTCATGACGCTTTGTATAAACCATCCTCGTAATCGTAGGTCTTTAAGAAAAACTTCTTTAAGACACTTAGATCAGGATTTCGAATAAATGCCACTGTTGAGCGAGATGACAGTGGACTTTGGTTCGAAATCTCGCAAAATCTTGTTCAAAATTTAGATAAAATGACTGTTTATTTTCCGTCTGCTACTTTAAATATTTTTCATTTTAAACAAATTCCTAGAAAACTTACAAAAAAATACGAAAAACATTTGAAAAACAAAGGAGATCTGTTAATGGATGAAAGTATTGAACATATTATTGAAATTACACATTGCTTTTCAACATTAGAAGAATTAGAACTTTGTAATCAAAATAAGTCTAATTCCCATATTCTTATCTCTTCACTTGATATGTATGCATTAATTCAGGAATATGCCTCTAGTATTAATCATGAGTATGATGCCTTAGTGGAGACCAAATACAAAACTGTTAGTAAGAAGGTTAAACCCGTAGCTCAACCACTACCAAAATTCAGTAATGATATTATACAGAATGTAAGTCATGAGCCAATCCTTAGAAATCCAACAAATATTGGCCATGTATTTACTAAAGAATCCTTAAATCAAATTAAATTAGATGCTAGTGGTTTCCTTCTTCCAGCAGAAAAAAAGTATTTTCTAAAGATTATTGAACAACATGGAAGAGCATTTTCTCTTGAGCCTTCAGAGATAGGATGTGCAGATCCTAAGATAGTTTCACCAATGATTATTTTCACTATTCCCCATATTCCTTGGAATTTGCGCCCTATTCCTGTACCTAAAGCTCATCTTCCAGAGCTGATTAGATTACTTAAAGAAAAAAGTCATATGCATATTTTAGAATCCTCTTCAGCTCCCTATTCAAACCGTTGGTTTACTGTGCCCAAGAAGAGTGGAAAACTTCGGTTTATCCAAGATCTTCAACCAGTTAATAAAGTGACCATTAGAAATGTGGGTACAGGTCCAATTGTGGATGAATTTGCGGAAGCATTTTCAGGCAATTCTATATATTCAATGGGTGATCTCTATTCTGGGTATGATCAATTTCAATTGGCATTAGAGAGTAGAGACATTACTACTATGAAAACACCTTTGGGATTAGTTAGGATGTGTACATTACCTCAAGGTGCGACCAATTCAGTAGCACACATGATGAGTGCAATGAATTTGGTTTTGCACGATTTTATTCCTCACATTACTATGCCCTTTATAGATGACATTCCCATTAAGGGTTGCTTGGAAGAAGAGAAAGATAGCACTCTGGATGAAGATGGTTGTCGAAGATTTGTTAAGGCTCATATCCTTGATTGTAAAAAAATCTTTGAGCGATTTATTCAAGTTGGCTTAACGTTATCTATAGAAAAATCTACTTTTGGTGTTAATGAGGTCCTCATTGTAGGTCATCTTTGTGGCCATTATGGACGGAAGCCATACCCTCAGAAAATTGATGCCATTAGTAAGATTTCGGAGATATGTCAAAATGTGAGTGAAGTTCGACGATTCTTAGGAGCCTGTATCTTCTATGTTATATGGATACCACATTTTGCCCATATAGCTGACTGTCTTTATGATTTATTAAGGAAGAAAAGAAATTTTTTATGGACTGAAAAACATACTCAGGCAATGCGTAGATTAAAGAAGTTGCTTCAAGAAGCTCCAATCCTTAAACGAGTTGATTATACGAATAATAAGCCTATTATTTTGACTGTTGATACTAGTCCTATTGGAATTGGCTGGGTCATAAGTCAAGATGATGAAGAGGGTAGAAGATATGCTATTAGATTTGGAGCTAAGATTTTACATAATACTCAAAGAAATTACCCTCAAATTAAAAGAGAACTTTGGGGTTTAGTCACAGCTCTAAAGTCCGATAAAGAATATTTCATAGGAGCAAATGTGATTGTGGAGACAGATTGTTTACCGCTAATTGGAATGATCACAAACTGTTCTTCACCGGATATTGCAATGCTTCGTTGGATTTCTTATATTAAATTTATCAATCCAATTTTAATTCATATTTCAGGAAAATCGAACTCTGTTGCTGATATGCTCTCAAGAGCTAGGTATGATGAGAATGATGAAGCCAAAGTAGATACTAATACGATAAATTATGATTCCCAAGTTTATGTATATGAACAATTTAATTCAGATGAATATGAAGGAGAGTGGCTAGAGATTGGAAAGTATCTTAGTACTTTAGTTAGATCACCTTCATGGTCTTCAAACAGATTTAGAAATATTAGAAAAAGGGCATTTAACTTTATCTTAAAAAATGGATTGCTTTGGAGACATGCAAGGGGGAAGATCAAAATGCCTCAAAGAGTACTAGGTACTAAGAATCTTCAGATACAAGTTATGAAGAGCATGCATGATACTTTATGGGCCGGGCATAAAGGCTTTGTTGCCACTTATGAAAAAATTAGAGAGTGTTACTGGTGGCCAGGTATTTATGTTAATGTCAAGAATTTTGTGGATTCTTGTGATGTATGTCAAGTTTATTCATCGGTTAAGCATAGGGATCCACTACATCCTACGTATCCACCATGCATACACTATAAGTGGGTAGTGGACTTAGTAACCATGCCCAAAGGTATCGATAGAATGAGATACATAGTTCTTGCTCGTGAAGATCTTACTAATCATGTAGAAGGCCGAGCTCTTAGATCAAAAACTACTTACAATGTATGCAAATTTCTTTTAGAAGATGTGATTTCGAGATTTGGGTATATTGAAAAAATAGTAGCCGATAGGGGCGAATTAGATGCGCAAGAGGCTAAGGAATTCTTTGCTAGGCATGGAATTTGTTTAGCTCTTACGACTGCATATAACCCTGAGGCTAATGGAAAAATAGAAAGAGGGCATTCCCCTATCATAAAAGCGATTTCTAAAGCTTGCAAAGGAGAATTGAAGAATTGGCCAAAATTTTTGCCATTCGCTTTGTGGGCTGATAGAATGACCTGTACGAGAACGACAGGGTTTATGCCGGCAGAGCTTATGTACTGCCAAAAACCAATTTTTCCAGTAAATACCCAAATTCTTACTTGGACTACGCTTCCTTGGAAAGATAATTTAACTACTGAAGACTTGTTAGCTCTAAGGATTCAGCAACTAGAGCAAGGGAATGAGAGATTAGAAGACGCTGTAGAAAAATTAAAAACTTCTCGACTTAAAAATAAAAAGTATTTTGATAAATCACATAGGTTAAGGCCAAAGCCAATAAAAATTGATGATTGGGTATTGATATATGATAGCACATTTGATATACAGTATGATGCCCGTAGAAAATTAAAAAAGCGTTGGTTTGGACCTTATGTGGTGGTCAAAAACTATGAAAATGGAACGTATGCTTTAAGAGAGTTAGATGGGACTCCGCTTAAAAATTTAATTGCAGGTAAAAGAATTAAAATATTTAAACAAAGAAATGAAGAATTTTATGAACTAATATATGATGAAGGAAATGAAGAATGATTTTGTTTTAATAAAAACAATGTTTAAATTTTCTTTTAAATATGTTTTTTATTATTTATTTTTTTTATATGTATGAAAATACAAAATTATTTATAAAAATTAATTTGTCTTGAAAGTCTTTACATTGTTGCTTGATAGCAGGAGTTGAAAATGTTTGTTTTTAAAACCAATTAATTAAAGACTGATTTATGATAAAGATGAAGCGCAGGAGATTGAAGATAATTCATGCAGTTTACAAAATTAAGCAATCAAAGCGATATTTGGATGAAAGGCAATGCTAAAGATGGAATCAGTATAGATCAGGTGAAACAGTTCTAACCCTGATTAATGTTTTAAGTTTTGTTTTTTCATGCATTATCATAAGTAGAAATGTACATTCTTCAGCTAGGTTAAGAAACTTCTTATAAAATTATGAAAAGTAGAATTTACACTGAAGTAGGAATGTGCTTGAATAGAAGATAGGGATTAGAAGACCTATGGCTGTCATATGGATAGTTGAAGGAACGCTTAACTTGCAACTCCTAGTAGAAGTAGACTTGTTTTATATAGGTAAGCTTCCTTAAATCTGACCCATTTAGCTAAAGAGATCCTAGTTCCTGCTTTAAGCTTACCTCTAGATCCTTGGCTCTGATTAGGGGTTAAGCCTTTCCCCTTTATCAAAAAAGTTGCGAAGAAAAATTGAAAGCAGTACATTAATGGTTGCTGCATATGAAAAGAGGAAAAATGACAAAAAGGAAAAATTATGATAAAAAAAATGATGAGATAAAAGAAAAATCAAATAAATCAGTTGTGGTCTCGAAATCACTTCTGATTTGAAAAGCGGGCTATATAAGGCGGATGTATGCTAGAGGGGAGTTAGTTTTTTGTATCTTGATGGCAAATGGTTAGGAGATGAGGGTAGAAGGCCTATATAACATATGCTTTACTTATGAACAGAGTTAATAGAAGAGTTAGTACGAACACTATTTGAATGACTTCTATAGTTTCTTTCTAAAACCTGTTTCCAATTCATGCATTGAACGAAAAGGTTTAAATTCAAGTTTACATAAATTTATAAGTTTTCTTTGCTATTTGAAGATGTACTAATGATAGAAGCATTTTTATATATAGAAAATTTTAATTTGATTCATGAATAAGTTTCACAAGAAGTTGATATTGCTTTCTATGATCTGCAGGTTGGCCCATCGAGGACGATGTGCAGGTTTGGCCGGGGCGAATGTCGGAAAGTTTTTCAACTTTCCAGTTAATGACAAAGAAAATGAAAACAACTTTATTGGTGGAGTCTAAACCTCTTTTAGATCACTGTTGATCAGTTGTGCTAATTTGATTAACTATTTTGAAAATGTTATTAGGTATGAAGGATGAAGCAGGACATATGTTCATGTTAGGGTTTACCCTAATTACTTATTTAATGAGAATTTCCTATTTAACATTCAAGAATTATGGGTATTCAGCCTAGGGTTTCTTGAATTCATGTGTTGTTTATAAGAGTTGGTTACTGTTAAGGGTTTAGATGAGTTATAATGGGTTATTGGGATATATATTAGCATAGTTAAGAATGTGAAGGCATGTTAATAATAAATGCATTAGGAAATGTGAGAATGGATGCATTATTATGCATGATAACTTATTAGTAGGTATATATATAAATATGTGATAAGAGTAAGTATGTGATTATGATGAGTATGTGAAGGTCTTAATGTATGCATGAACATATGCATGTGCATGATAATGTAAGTTTATGTTTCTTAATGATTTTCTTGTAATGTTACTTACCACCTAATGTTTCTTGCAGACATTGAAGTAAAGAATATTGAAAGAAGAAGATTGAAGAAAAGTATCAAGCCATTTCATGATGAGAGAATAGGAGCTGCTCATTTACAGCTTCACCTCATTATCTTTGTATCGAATTCACTAGGATTCATTATCTTGTTAGCGAAATTTATCATATAGAAAGATTTAGCATTTGAATAACTATTGTTGAAAATTATTCTTATGACATTGATCAATTTATTTATTATTTTCCATCTTCATTGTCGATGTTCATAGAGTATATTATTTTCCATCTTCATTGTCGATGTTCATAGAGTATTATGTGTATCCAAACGTAAGACAAATATACCTTAAAACACCTACGATTGTCTCATACACCCTGCGTGTGCCGAGGGATTTAGTGGCTGACTGATCCACCAGCCTTATGTCCGCAACTTCCCGACAACGCCAAACCCGAGTGCTTCTTGTGAGACCAGACGAAGAGAGGTGGTGACCACCAACTTGAAGGAGGTTAAAGAACTCATTAGTGAGCCCGTCTCGGCCCATGCATTTACCACAAGGGAGGGTATCGATGACTTCAATGCTTTCTGCTTGCGAGATTGGGGCATCAAGTAGGGAACGAAGGTTGAGTGGATCCTATGAGAGGATACCCAAGATATGTCTATGATGTAGTCCTTGCTATGGTGGGAGAGGGGGATCGAGGTTCCCAGGGGTCTTGTAAAATGCCCTTCAATGATCCTTAAATTATCTTCTTCCGTATTGCATACATTGCAATTTGAGTCTAGCAATAGGGGGATCGATTCTCTGTTTTGTTTCCTTTTAAGAACGGGGCACATCTCTTTGATGGGTTTGTCGGCTTTGCCAGCCCACCACTCCTTGAAAAAAGTTTGCAAATTTTTTCTTTGTATTTCTTCCTCGTATCTGAGCAACGCTCTGATTTTTTGTAGGCCTTTCTGGGGTTGAGCTTTTCCTTTGTTCACTTCCTCCTCAAGTCTCTAGAGACTATGATATACAATTTCTCTACATGCACGCCGAATAGTCTCGAGCATCTTCCTAGATCTAATCATGATTTTCCATCACTTTTCTATCGCACGTCTCCAACACTTGGTTGTGGATGAGCGGGAGGGGAACACCTCCTTCCATACTTAAGATATTTCTTGATGGACAGCGAGGAGAGAGAAGGAGGTTGTGTAGGTGTGGAACCAAGGAGCCTTACAGATTCTGGTGAAAGGTTGGAAAGTGATGACGATCCGGTAGTGATCAAAGATGGCAAGGTCAATGCATTGTAAGAGGGAAGGGTGGCCCCACTGTTGAATAATGTTTTGAGCGATGTAGCATATATCCAGTCTAGCTTCCCTCACATCCTCGCCTGCTTGGAGATTTGACCACAAAAATCCATTTGAATCTTTGAATTTGACGAAATCCAAGTGAAGTTTGGTTATGTCCCACATTTCTTTCTCTCGACTATCGATGACCTTGCCCTTGCCATTCCATCTCTCTGCAGGGTCCTCCACCATGTTGAAGTCACCACAATTTAGCACGTTCTCAGGGAGTGATTCCAAGGAGGTCCACGTGTTGAGTCTCTCACTCCTCCTGTTAGGAACATACATAGAAACTCAAGTAAAACAAAAGCGTCCACCAAAGGAAATAGAAATCCATCAATGGCACTCATCTTCAATGGAGTTCTCAAGCTATTGAAACCAAAATTGATTAATACCAATTACTGTCCCACGGGATCCTCGTGGATGCAACATCAAAATCCAAACATGGGTCGAGGAGACATGTCTAAGCCATTCTCAAGGTCTGCTCCATCAATTTTAGTCTCTTGAATACAGATAAATTTTAGGTTTAGGCTAATTTTGCAAATCCATTGACCAATGATGGTCACTCTTGAGGGGTCGGTTAGCCTCTTGCATTTAATGTGATGATGATCTTTGTCATAAGATAACCTCTTTGCGGGAGATGTCCTTATCCTTTCTCTTCTTGGATTCATGTGTTTTTTTCGTCGGGAGGGGCTCCCGACTTAGCAATATGTTCTTGTGGGGGCTTTTCCAGGGTAGTAAGAATTAATGTTGAGTAAGACAACTACAATAGATTTTAAATTCTCATGAATCATATGCACATACAGTTACACATGCTATAGTGAAGTAAGAATCCATGTTGAGTCAAACAATTACAATAGATTTGAACTCTCAATCATACACACACATACACTTACACATATTATTGGGAAATAAGAATTAATATTGCACGAAAACATCACAATATAGTTTAATTCTTAATTAAACACACACATAGAGTTACATATACCATTGGAAGTAATAATAAATGTTGAGTCAAATATTTAGAATAGATTTTAATTCTCAATCATACTCTATACACACACATAGAATTACACATACTTTTGTGAAATAAGAATCAATGTTGATTCACAAAAAGAATAGACTTTAAATCTGAATCATGCACCCACATACAATTACACATACTATTGTGAAGTAGAAATCATTGTTGATTCAAAAAATCACAGTAGTTTAATTCTCAATCATCGACACACATACATTTACACATACTATTGTGAAGTAAGAATCAATGTTCAGTCATACAATCACAATAGATTTTAAATTCTCAATTATATGCACATAAACTTACACATATTATTGTGAAGTAAGAACAAATGCTGAGTCTAACAATCCCAATAGATTTGAAATTATCAATCATATGCACATACACTCACACATACTATTTTGAATTAAGAACCAATGTTGATTCAAACAATCACAATAGATTTTCATTCACAATTATACACTCATATGCGCGTACACATACTATGAGACAAAACTTTGTTGGATCCCTTTATAAGTCAAGGATCAGAGAAGGTGCTAACAAGCCTACAAGATAAATCCATCTAGAGACTTAGAAAGTTTTAGTTCACTTATTACATACACAATCACATTAGATTTTCACTATCATACACATACATGCACATACACATACACATACTATTGTGAAGTAAGAATAAATATTCATTCAAACAATTACAATATAGTTTTACTCACAATCATACACACACATACATATACTACTCACAATAAGAATAAATATTCATTCAAACAATTACAATATAGTTTTACTCACAATCATACACACACATACATATACTACTGTGAAGTAAGAATCAAGGTTGAGTCATACAATCAAAATAGCTTTTAACTAACAATAAAAAATAGTTTTCTTTATTGTCTTCATACTAAACTATTAAATATTTTTAACAAGAGCTTATAGCTTATGCTTTGTACAACACTTTAAGTTCATAAAAAAACAAAATAATTCTTATGAAAAATGGCTCTAAGCCAATTCTTTTATAAAAGAATATGCGACTGAATTATTTTCGATCAAAAAAGCATTCGATCAATACCTTTTCAATCGAAATAATTTTTTATGCAAATTTTTTTTATTGAAAGTGCTTTCAATCCAAAAAGTGTCAAATTATCATAAAAAAAGTATTCACTGTTATATGACTGAGTTAATGTGCCAATCAATAATTTGATCTAATAATAATTGTTTTCCTTAAAATTTTGTAATAATTCATGAATAAATAAATTGTGAAATAATGAATAATGCAATCTAGACTCCAATTTTTTCAAAAGAAAATATCAACTCACTATAAAAGTTGCATATGGAGTAGTTTTCAAATACAAAAAAGAAAAGCTGAGAAAGAGGACCACTGACAGCAAGGGTATTCATAGAAAACTAAAGGAAGCAATCCTAATGAGAGATAGAGTCCAAAAAGGAAAGCAAGAAACATACAAGGTAACAAGATTGTTGTAAAAGAAAAGCTTCCCTAGAGAATCCTTTGGGTTTCGCTGTGAAATGAAACGATACTCAATAGAGAAAATTAATAAGTCTACATGTTGAAGACATAGGACATTGAAGGTGAATTGACAATGCACAAGGAAGAATGACTATTTTATGCACGATATATCTTTTTTGCATTAAATCCATGCAAGGCATTGAGGTTATTTGGAAACTCAATCGTGAGTACTGAGTTTCCACATAAATGCAATATCTACCATCAAGTTCACACAAATTATAGAACTGAACTCGTAGCATCAAATTATGCAATGGCTGGATGCCTAGCATCAACATCCCATATAAATATGATACATCACATTACAAAGTTTATAATAGTCTTTAAATTTATGTGGCAAGTTTATGCTTGACATCATATTCCCACATAAATGCGATGTCTTGCTTTGAATTATGTAGGATTTCAATGCTTAACATTAGGATTCCACATAAAATCAATATGTCGCATTCACTTTCTACATGATTTTAACATGCTTTTTTCATATATGTGGAATTTTGATGCCTCACATGATCTTCCCACATAGATTCAATGCCTGTTATAGACGGGTCACTTAAATTCAATGTCCCATATTCACTTTATGCACAACCATGATGCCTAATATTTATATCATGCATAAAGTTGGTACGAATCGTGCCTTACTACATAAATCATATCTCAACCATCATCGGAGCCCACTAGTAGAGAAAGTAGAGACCCAATGTTAGAAATGACGTGAATTCCATCCAAGTAGAATAGATGGTAAATAACTTGTAATTGGGTCACGTAAAATGTCAAAATTACTATGGAAACCATCATAAATATTCTTAGATTATTTTCAATAGTTTTACTCCCAAAGGTCAATAACTTTAGTGACCTTCTTTAGAGCTCCTTCTTTTCTCTTGTATTCTCTCCTCTATTATTATGATTGGAGTACTCTTTAAAAGAAAATATCAACTAACTATAAATATGGAAGATGGTTTCGTTTTCAGATATACAAACTCGAGAAAGAGGAATAGACCTCTGGGAACAAGGAGCGCAAGGTTATTCATAGCAAACAGGAGGACGCAAGCCTATCGAAACATAAAGTGCAAAAAGGAAAGCAACAAACATAGAAGTAACAAGATTGCGATAGAAAAAAAGAAAGTTTTCCTAGAGAATCTAGTGGGATTCTTTGTGAAATGAAATGGTATTCAATAAAAGAAATTGATCACTTTATATTTTGAAGACATATAGCTTTCAAGGTGAGTTGTCGATGGAGAAGAAAGAATGAGTAGTCCATGCGCCACATTGTGTGCTTGCGTTAAGTCCATGCAAGGCATTGAGATTATGTTCAAATTCAGCGCTTAGCATTGACTTTCCACATAAATGCAATATGTAGAATCAAGTTCACTTCAAATTATGGGTTGTTTTAGTGTGGAATTCGATGTTTGGCATTTATTTCCCACATGAACTGATTGTAGCATCAATTTATGCAAGAAATCCATTCCTTACATCAACATCCCATATAAATATGATATATTACATTAAGAAGTTTATAATAGTCCTTGAATTTATGTGGAGACTTCCTGCTTGACATCGTATTCCCACAAAAATGTGATGCCTTGCTTTGCATTATGTAAGAATTCAATGCTTAGCACCGGGATTCCACATAAAATCCATATCCTAGATTATCTCAACGTTAGTCCTTGATATCTCTGGAATTTCGATGGGTCACATGATCTTTCCACATAAAGTCGATGCTTGTTACAAATGGGTCGCTGAATGTCGATGCCTAAGATTTTTATTATGCATGAGGTTTCTACCAATCATGCCTTACTACATAAATTAGATCTCAACAATCATGGGGACCCAATAGTAGAGGAAGCAATAATTTTTGGTAATTATCTAGATACTATCATATTAGCCAGATGAAAAGCTTCAAATAAGCATCTCAACTAATAACGTAGAGGTCAAGATTCATATTTCAATACGAAATCAATTTCATTTTGTCCCGAAAGTTAACTGTTAAGAATTGATGCAAATGAGCCAAAATCCAAGAGAAATACCATTAAAAAGCAATGTTTTCTACTATAGTTTCATGTTTGATTATGCATAGTTCAGCCCTTTTGTACTAATAACCTAGAAAATTTGTTGTGAATGTAACTTTCATGTATAAAGTCAGCCCAATTTTTTAATATGTAAATACTTGAACAGGTTGAGTGGGAACAAAAGGAAGTATGAGGAGGAAACGAAGTTCAGAGTCAAGGTTTCTAGAAAAGGAGGCAAATGTCTAAGAAAGTGGATGTAAAAGGGAAGGCGAAAGCCATGCCGTCCAAGGAATTTTGAGAGCCAAGTATTTTGCATCAAGCGGAGGAATCTATTTGAAATTAGCACGAAAGGTTGTATGTTAGGCCGTTTTAAAGGATGTTTCATATAATTATGGAAGAGGGATTAAAGTGACCTATAATGAACCGGACCTCGATCATGTCTTTGGATGGTGGAGATGAGTAAGGATATAACGAGGATACTTCTTATGTAGAAAAAGCTTGTTGTTAATGTATGAAGTCCATAAAATCTGGAAAATCACATAGATAAGGATGCCAACCACATTAAATTTTCACTCACAATCATATGGCATACATGCACATACACATACACATACTATTGTGAAGGCAGAATAAATATTTATTCAAAAAATCACAATACAGTATTACTCGCAATCATACACACACATACATATACTATTGTGAAGTAAGAATCAAGGTTGAGTCATACAATCAAAATAGCTTTTAACGCACAATAAAAAATAGTTTTCTGTTTTTAATGGTAAAATTGTTTTTTATTGAAAGTGATTTCAATCCAAAAAGTGTCAAATTACCGTCAAAAAATTATTCACTCTTATCCGAATAAGTTAATGTGGCAGTGAGTAATTCGATCTAGCAATAAATGTTTTCCATAAAATTTTGTAATTTTTCATGAATAAATGAATTGTGAAATAATGAATAATGCATTCTAGACTCCAATTTCTTTTCAAAAGAGAATATCAACTCACTATAAAAGTTGCATATGGAGTAGTTTTCAAATACAAAAAGCTGAGAAAGAGGACCAGTGACCGCAAGGGTATTCATAGAAAACTAAAGGAAGCGATCCAAATGAAACATAGAGTCCAAAAAGGAAAGCAAGAAACATAGAAGGTAACAAGATTGATGTAAAAGAGAAGCTTCCCTAGAGAATCCATTGGCTTTCGCTGTGAAATGAAACGATACTCAATAGAGGAAATTGATTAGTTTATATGTTGAAGACATAGGAAATTGAAGGTGATTTGGTAAGGTTATTAATGGCAAACAGAAGGAAACAAGCCTAACAAAACATAGAGTCCAAAAAGAACAGCAAGAAACATAGAAGTAAAAAGATTGCGAAAAAAGAAAGTTTTCGTAGAGAATCTAGTGGGATTCTTTGTGAAATGAAATGGTTTTCAATGAAGGAAATTGATAACTTTATTATTTGAAGACATATAGCTTTCAAGGTGAGTTGTCGTTGGAGAAGAAAGAATGACTAGTCCATGCGCCACATTGTCTGCTTGCGTTAAGTCCATGCAAGCCATTGAGATTATGTTGAAAGTCAGCCCTTAGTACTGACTTTCCACAAAAATGCAATATCTAGAATCAAATTCACGTCAAATTATGGGATTTTTTTAGTGTGGAATTCGATGTTTGGCATTTATTTCACACATGAACTGATTGTAGCATTACGTTATGCAAAAACTCCATGCCTTACATCAACCTCCCATATAAATATGATACATTACATTACGGAGTTTATAATATTCCTTGAATTTATGTGAAAACTTCCTATTTACATTAAGGCCAAGATTCATATATCAATAAGAAATCAATTTTATTTGGTCCCGAAAGTTAAGAATTGATGCAAATACCATAAAAGGTTGTATGAAAGGTTGTATGTTAGGCCGTTTTAAAGGATGTTTCATATAATTATGGAAGAGGGATTAAAGTGACCTATAATGAACCGGACCTCGATCATGTCTTTGGATGGTGGATATGAGTAAAGATATAACGAGGATAGTTCTTATGTAGAAAAAGCTTGTTGTTATTGTATGCAGTCCATAAAATTTGGAAAATCACATAGATAAGGATGTCAGTCTTATCATGTGACCCTTCGTTTATTGAGGTTCCTATTGGTGATGAGGATGAATGTGAATGTGGTGATCAAGGAGCCAAGAGGAAATCCTAATGCTAAGAAGAATCCAAAGAAGATATTAATGAACGAAGTATCGTGTGAATCAAATTAAGAAGATAATTGAATGCTAGTTTAGATGAAGACTCAGAGCATGATAAAATTAAGAAAGATTATAAAAACTAACTTGTTAGAAAATGACATGTACTTCTGTTATCCATAAATAAAATTCATTGAGCACAATTGGTTCCCAGGACAAGAAACAAGACTCTTAATATTAGAGATCCTCATGATCTCTATAAACAAAATTGAAAGAAGAAAATGAAATTATTCCCAAACTACAACTATGTCATTTTTTCTCAAGTTTGACCTATAATATTGCAATAGCCTAAGAAATTCTGATGAGAAAAATGCATAAGGCTATTATTATTATTATATTATTGGTGGTTTTAAATCACGTAAGGCAAGGATACAATTGGTAAAGGAATTTTCCTGCGTCTTTCTTCTGCAAATATACGGACTGCAAGATATTTGTTAGTTTTAGGGTGAAGGAAGGGAAGATTCTAGTATGGAGTCATAATAAGGAAAATGAATATCAACACAAAAAAATTCATTTATTAAAAGAATGAGGTTTTCCCATAAGGATTTTTTTGTCTAATAGAGGGGATTTTATGCCAAGCTGCATTGTAATTTCTGTAGACCATGCCTTTTATATGTAAGATTAGTTTGACCAGTATATAAAGTTCCAACCATGGTCTCAATTTGATTTCAAAGCTCAAGAACCTTGGAATCTTCAAGAGAAGACATTTACTATTTGGGAGAAGAGACCAAAGATCAAAAAGTATAAAATTGAAGGTAGACGCTATCATGTACATATAGAAAAGAGGCAAGAGACTTGAGTTGAATATCAAACATGGACTTGAGGACAATGAATTTGACCCCATGGAAGGAAATTCAAGCATCAATGATGAAAAACGCATTTTTCCTACTCCATCGAGACTAATATAAAAGGACTGGAATCCGCATGAGAGAGTAATGGAACTAAACAAATGAGCGTCTTTAGTTTTTTTGCATACAATGTCTTTTTCTTGGATTTCTTGCATTGATATCCATTTATATATTATTGTTTCGTGTCTAAAATTTTGCCTTGATATCCGTTTGTGAGGACACTCGATCTGGGGGATTTAGCTGAGGTGTAAGTGGATTACTTTATGCACAATGTTGATACCTAGCATCAAATTCCTTCATGAAGCGACCTCGAATTGATCCCTTGCATTGAATTTCTGCATAAACTGATTGAATTGTATGTGAAATCAATGTATGGCATTGACTACGTACATAATGAGATGCCTTCGTGCATGAATTAGAAATAATTGGTCTACTTTATGCAAGGACTTTATGTTAGAAATTTTATGCATACATTGATTCCATCATACCTTAATGTTACGCCTTGCATTGTGCTCGGTCACAGAGTGATCCAATCATACATCGATCCGATGCTTGGGATAAAATTTGTCATGAATCACATTATGCTTTCGACCATTTCTTGAGCTCTATCCTTAGACACTTTGATGTTCTTCGGAAGGTTCTAACTCTCTTTTTTATTTGTTGCATGAAAACCTACGAGGGGAAGGAACTGCCTAGAGCTCCTTGATGAATATCCAACTCCTTTCATGGTGCAAATTCAAATATAAAAGCATGCAAAATTATAATAACGGCATAGAGAATGATGTGCTTCAATCTAGTGGCTTTCTCAAGAACTTTTCAAATGCTTCTAGGCCTTTGTAGACATTATTTTATGATGTTGTATGTGGTGACGTTGCTCTTGTGATCACTTTTGCTGCCAAACGATCATTTTACATTACGTGTTATTAACATCCCATCCAATCCCCATTGGATGATGAGCCTTTTGGATTCTTGCAATTATTGAAAATGGTTAGTGACTTTCTTAAATTAACAGTAGCTCATCTTTGGACGATAGTGATATTCCATAGTAGGGACCAATCATATGGAGTTTCGCATGGACTCAAATCCGAAATTCATGCTATGGATGGTCTAATGTGTAGTTTATCCTTTCATTATCTTTCGTGGAGTATTTATATGTCTCAATATGGAGGCCTATTATCATTTTTTATTTCATAAGATAAACAAAAATATTATTATGGATGCTTAAGTATCCTGGGATTAGTAAAGTCATTGAGGTTTTAAAAGTCAATTTTAATGATTACTCAAGAAAGACGACAATCAAGTCACTCTTTAAATATGGGTGTTTTGAATATGCAGCAGTTTCCATTATGAACAAACAAATAGAGGCATATTGCTCGGGACTAAGTTCCTCTAAACCATTACAAAAAACTATAGAAGCTTGTAAATAGAATGATAAAACTATTCTGAAATGAAAGGAAGTGAGTGTTCAACCTATTCCCTAGAACTAGTAAGAATATTTTCCCATGATGAGCTCTTAATATTTAGTGAATTATTCATTCCCATGCTATTATGTTTCAAGCACGACTTTGGAGTGCTCATTTAGAATGTTCAAAAAATGCATTTCACGAGAGACAGATGAAGCTCAAGTAAGATCCATCAAAAATACCATTAATGGAACAAATGAATTTGCAGATGTGGATGAAGAACTAGGTAGGAAACATATTGATAATATAGAAAAAAACTTAGATGGCCCCTATGGAACCTGCCCATTCACTTGAAGATGAGCTCAATGAAATGATCCATTTTAGCATGATACATGAAAAGAAACAGAAGATCCAGATAGTGGATACAAAGTAAACCACGAGATCCAAACACTCCTCATATGGTGCAAAGGAGGTATGAAAAAAGCTATATGAAAATTTAACAATCTCTAATGCAACTGCCAGTACCTCGACTGCTAGATCAGGGCCAGCCGATGATATGCCTCTTTCTATGCCTAGCCAAAATCCTTATTGAATTGAGGCACTTATAAGGGCTAGAGATGAGATAATGTATAAGACTGCATGGAGATCTCCTGTAGATCAATCCTCTGTTTATTCTCACATTGCTAATGTTGAGAAAAAATGGAGGCGAGATGATATGCACGATGATGTAGAAGAAGTAGATAGGAGGGTGACTAGGAGATAGATGAGAGAGGATGAGAAGAAAACTGATAAAAAAGTACAATTTGAGGATACAAATTTATCTCAAGAGGAGAAAAGAAAAGATGATAAAGGAAGGCAAAAAGCCAACAGATGAAAATATTCAATCATAGGATGAACAAAACAAATGTGAAAAAAAAAAATTACTAGACTTGAACATAAAGATGACCAAAAACAAAATGAAGAGAAAGGAAAAAAGAAAGGAAGAAGAGCTCCACGTGCAATAATGATTTCTAAGCTCGAGAAGAAAAAAGATGCTAGGGAAATGTTAAATGATATACTTCTAAAAAGTCAAGTAACAATGTCTCTTGAACAAGTGTTTTCCATAGCAAAATCGGAGTTCAAGGACATTTTTATTCGACTGATTAGAAGGAGATGTTTTCCATTGCCACAAGACGAAGATATGCAAGATGTGAGAGAAGAAACTCTAGCTATGAATGATGCAATCACACTAAGTGAGAGTGATTATGAAGACGATGAAGATTTTACAATTGGAAGCGTAAATAGAATTTTTTTAGGACCAATACAGCTTGATGATGAGATGTTAGAAAGTGAAAGTAAATTCAATACTACCTTCTGGGCACGAGGAACGACAGAAGTAAAAATTAGAATTGGACATGAAAAGGATTCTTGTTTAGCTCTGGCTCTCATTGACTCGGGGTCAGAGATAAACGTTATTTCACATAAATGTTTTGACAAATTTAGATGGTGAATTGACAAAGAGCGCGGCCGGAGGATGAGAATAGTTTCCATTATAAACAAACAAATAGAGGCGTATTGCTCAGGACTAAGTTCCTCTAAAGCATTACAAAAACCTATAGAAGCTTGTAAGTAGAATGATAAAACTATTCTGAATTGAAAGGAAGTGAGTGTTCAACCTATTCCCTAGAACTAGTAAGAATATTTTCCCATGATGAGCTCTTATTATTTACTGAATTATTCATTCCCATGCTATTATGTTTCAAGCACGAATTTGGAGTGCTCATTTAGAATGTTGAAAAATTGCATTTCACGAGAGACAAATGAAGCTCAAGTAAGCTCCATCAAAAATAGCATTAATGGAATAAATGAGTTTGCAGATGTGGATGAAGAACTCAGTAGGAAACATAATGATAATATAGAAAAATTTTAGATGGCCCCTATGGAACCTGCCCATTCACTTGAAGATGAGCTTAATGAAATGGTCCATCTCAGCATGATACATGAAAAGAAATAGAAGATCCAAGATAGTGGATGCAAAGTAAACCATGAGATCCAAACACTCCTCATTTGGGCACTGTCAAGAGAGGGAATGGCATCGAAGACTCATGCTAGAGCCTTGGCTACCTGAAGCTCTACTCCTACACCCAACTATTGGGTCCTCGACCAAATGCAGGTGGACCAATGGATCTTTGATTGGAATTGGCTTTAGATCACACCCTATTAGTCCCATGACATCATTGAATAACTTGTAAGAGTCCAAAATTGCACAAAGTTTGAACTTCCAAAGTTTCTAATGTTCCTATAAGCTTTCCTCTATTGGATGTTGGTGAATGAATGTGAGTTGATGCAATAATAACATTAGTAGATGCACCAAAACTAGAATATGAAGCCATCATTCACAGACTTTTGTGATAATAGAAATATACTTCAAACTTCAAAGAAGTAATCCTCTCTACTAATGGATACCTAATACCCTGGATGCCATGTAAGAAAATAGTTATGCAAGAGAACATAAATGTAGTAGTACAGAAGATAAGAGATGTAATGGAGTATCAAATAAATTACCACAAACAGTAAGAACAAAGATGATAGTGTTGAACAAACATGCACTCTCAAATAAGAGCTAAAATGTTAATCTCGACAACTCTAGATTGAGATTTACAAGGTAAAGGTATGCTGCCCAAATTTGATGTATTGGGTAGTATAGAAGTCATGTATATATAGGCTAATCAAGCGAAGTTGTTTGTTGCAGACGGATATAAATGGGTGGTAGAATGTTGGCAATCAGAACCCACATAATCCCTATGCACCGCTTAGGACAATTCAACCAACCTACTAATATGAATGATTTTGACTTCAACAAGAAATACTTGATGGAATATTCCCTTTATCATCACGATAGGGTGCTACCCTAGAACCCCCACCATTGGGATCAGTAGTCCCCTTGGACCTCCCATTTAGGTTGCTCCATTGTACCCTAGTTACCACAATCTGGGACATAGGTAATCGCCTTTCCTTATAATACCTTAGATGGTCATCCAACGTGCAAGTTGGAATTCCAATCAATAGGGTAATGGATGTTTGGCTTCTCCTATTAATGGGGGCTTACAAAATGTCCAATAGTACATACATTCATGAGGCGTAAACATTGGTCACATACTAACAGTCTCTTAAAATATAAAATGCATAATTGACAATGTAAATTATAGAATTGGAACAAAGACATTCACTTTTATGTTTGACAGTAAAATCATGATCAAAGAAATATCATCTAGTATTCAGTACCTAAGGTCTAATATTCATGATCAAAGCAATATTCAGTACCAAAGGTCTAATATTTTCAAATTAGAGAAACTCTAAAACAAAAAATTAAATATACGTTAGCCTTTTCGAATGAACCTAATCTCATACCATAGAAGAGAGAACTGAAGATTGATATCTTGTGCTTATCTACACATGTTTGGTTTTGAACACTACTCTTGGACACATATATGAACGCGCCAAGACATGTACTACATCTCGTGGTCCATGCACAAACATTTCACATATGCGTGCGAGATACGATGTTTGAAGTAATAGGTCTTTGTATAGACAACGCAAATACTATGAGGTATTTTATATCTCTAAAGAAAATATTATGGGATTTCTTGACCGAAAGTATTATTACGTTGAGGTAAACCTCGTGCGAAACATTGAAGAAGCTATTATAGGTGGGGTGCTATATAGTGTTGTTGAACTAGTTATTATTGTTTTGGACTAAACGACGATTGTGCTACGATATGATTTGAATGCGATGAATTCATGAAGATTTTCAGTATAAAACGATGATTGTGCTACGATATGATTTGATGGCGATGAATTCATGAAAATTTTCAGTCTAAAACGTTTTCGGAAAATTCTTCTGAGAGTTCCTATTTTTTTTTAAAGAATCTACGATAGAGTAGGTAAAATAATTATGAGCATGCATGCTCATGTTGAATTTAAAAATTAATAACTATCACAAATCCATTGAAATATTTTCAGAATTTATGACAAAGAATTTAAAAAGTGAAGAACAGATCAATAGATCAGCATGAAATCGAATTTAGCACATACTATAAAGATAACTTGGTTAAAGAAAGTTATCACATATGGTAACCATGAATTTATAACAATCTCAATCCTAGTTATCAAGAGAAGTACAAAAAGATTAGAATTTCAAAGGATCTACTTTATTAGGTATTATTAGGCATATTAGAGCTACATACATGAGTATATTATTCCGACGCTCAATGAACACTAGGGTATCATGTAAAAATATATAGGCACTTCTATTGAAGCATGAAGATTCACTCGACTAAAAATATACATACTTTTTGGTTGAGTGAATGATTATGTTTGTTTTCACGTTATTGATTAAATGGAAATGTATGATAATTTGTATCTAATAGACATGAGGGTAGTAGGCAACAAATAAGTATTTTGGATACACATTGGACAGAGAACGAAATATTCAATTCTTATCCCATTCATTTCTAATAGAGGCACAATGTTACAAGTGAATGCCTCATTCAGGATATAAATCGCAAACTAAAGAATAATTAGCTTCAAATCAAACCTAAGAAATGTATGAAGAGGACCAAGGTCTAACATTAGTGTTAAAGTAAAATCTTAATCACTAGGGAAATTTATTAGTCCAAAAAATATGGCCACATGGGTAAGAAAAATAATAGAAGGCTAAACGTTTCGTATGTTAATAACTAAGGAGAAAACAAATTGACTATAGAACATATGCTATTTGCTATGTATGAATCTTGGAATTATAAACACTAAGTGATAATTGTGGATGTATCAACCGTACCAAAAGTCATAGGAAGTTGATTGAATAAAAACTAACTGCTCAAAAATAAATTATTATTAGATACTAATGATCGGACATTGCATGAAAGCAAGCAAATTGAGAATCGCACCCTTCATCAATCCAATGGCAGAGTAAAGTTTATTCAGTGTGCTATACTATTCTTCCATCACAAAGACCTTTCTTCACTCAAACAACTATTATCATAAAACCATAGCACTATTTTCTAAATCTAGAATAATCGCCTAATTTTTCAAATTTACATGTTCAATCTAGTCTAGAAGAAGATATATTTAGAAACTAATTCAAATTTAGAATGGCTAATTTAGAGATAGGAATAGAAAGACCGACCATATTGAGTTATCAAAACTTAAGTGCATGGGAAAACGTCACTAGTATGTGGATTTCCAAAGTTTGACACTTGAGTTTTGAATGATTCTACAATTTATGCATATTTGTGAGCACAAAAGGATGAAGTTCCCGGCAAGACATGCATGTAAGTTAACTATCAAATTTTATATATGTTTTTCAGGTTCTCTAGTAAGAACCAAGTAAATTCTAGGTTAATTCTTTTTAGTTCATAATCATTAATGGATTTATTCCAAACACATTGATTGATTTCATAAACCACAAAAATAAAATTAAAAGATTTCTTTGCAAAATTCCAAAACATTTCATAGAAGAAAAAAGTTGTATATATGAATACCAAGGATCATATGCAAGGGTTTTCATATATTTTGAATGGACAATATCACTATTTGAGTAAGCATGGAAGACGTAGATAATTATCACGCAGATATAAATTAAAATAATGTAGAGTTTCATTTACTTGAAGCTCTTCATACATTATACATGTCATAATCATAGAACCTCAAGACAAATTCTTAATGTAATGCTATATTAACAAATTTTGAAACAAAACTCAATGATCAATTAATTAATAATATCTGGTAGTACATGTTATGACCACGTATTTTGCTCATTAAAGTTTGAAACTAGGTGACTCTAAAAACAAAATGTATCTAATCGATAGTTAGATTGTAAAAAATGATATAGATTTTGTAATGTTACCACAAATTAAAAGACTTTCTTACTTTAAATTAAAACGATTCATGGTAGAAATGTAAGGATGTTCATATGGTAGAATAAGAACTTGAGGAATAGCGCTAATTTTGCCAACCACGATTATGTTCTTTATTGCCTCCATATGAGAAACATGTGTTTGGAAATCTTGTGATCACCAAATGAGCTTGAGAGACATTGTGGTTTATGCATCATGCTACATATGAGTGAAAGGAAATGGTTAGTGATTTTAACAAATTTCTTTGTGCATAGGAATTTCAAGGGCTATATGTATCAACATTTTTATTTCTCTGTAGAACTTCTGCTACGATTCAATGAATTTGGCGAACTATTTGAATGTATCGTCATCTGTGAAAATTTATGTGAATCATGTAGTTAGATTTCCTTTACCATTTCTCTCCATTTTTTCTGTAAGGTTTACATCATATTTACATTCTCACCAATGTCAAAGCGGTTGCGAGTGTGTGCAGAAGAAATTTGAAAGCAAGAATTTGAGGCTATGCGATCAAAGCGGTGTGTGTGTGTGTGTGAGTAAGTCGGTGTATAACTCTATTTTTAACTACATAAAGCACTTGTGAATTTGTTTGAGCAACTAAGATGACTAAATGGGAAGGGAAAGAAGAAAACTGTCGCTGAGCTAGGCATTAATGCTAGGAATATGTTCAAACCAAAACTGACGCTGAACTAGGTATTAACCCTGGGAATATGTTTATGTCTGAGGCGTGACGAAAGGAAATACGAAATATAGGATACTCCAGTATCGAGGAATTTCTGAGTGAGTTGTGTTTCCCCCATTTTCCAAGCTCATTCAGCTTTATGTGATAGCTCAAAGACAAATAATGTTCATGAGATCCGGTGAAGAGACGTTCGATGATGTAATTTGCGGAACTATATGAAATGGATATCATATGTGCAATTGTGCTTATGTTACGATTGTTCTAAGTTTACTCATTTAGTTTAATACAGGAGAAAAAAAAAGTGTTTTGATGATTGGTCATAGAACCAAAAGAACCTTAAACCTGTAACGATCAAATGCTCCTTCATGGAATTTATGTGCTTGTGGGTATTCATCTGTTCCACTTCGTAATGGAAAAGAAGTTTGAGTTAACTTTTTATGCTGCCTGCATAACTTGTTATTCGATGGTTGCTCCTTGAAGCCCGCGATCTTCATGACATATTTATTAATATACTTTAACTAATTAACTAGAACTATTTAAGGCAAATCAACTAGATTGAAGGTCTTGAAAGACAGAAGACCTAGAATAGTCAAAATTCAAGGTTCATTATGAGAGAATATTATCTTGGTAACTTTCATCTAAATTTGACATTAACTAACTCTCCTGATGATGTCATCAAAAGAAAGCAATCTTAGGAACTCAAGGGAACCCATTGGTAATGATATGATTTGCAGCTTGATCAAGAAGAGAAGTTCCACTTAGGTTCTTCTTTCCGCTTGCATGTATGCTCTTGAGAACTTCCCTTCCTTTTTCCCTCTCTTTTCCACGAACCCGGGACATACCTCGTGAACCCAACGTGAAAGGAGGGGGTGCGAAAATCATAGAGGTGGTGAATTGGAGAACGGACTTAACAATGTAAAATTGATAAACCTAGCAGTTCAAACATGGAAGATCTCCTAGCTCAGTTCTTATGCTTTCAGGAAGAGGATAGGCAGAAAAAGCCATCCAATCACTTCATGAGCATCTAGTCAAGGGGTGTAGATTTTTCAATCCAAAGAATGTATCTAGGTGCTATAAAGAGTATTAAACAGAGGAAAAATACCTAGGTGTCGGATTGAATCCGATGACGGATCAGGAGCTATGTGAAAATTTTATCTATGTGTCTAAATTCAACATGCCTGATCAACTCATGTAAGTAAACAAAACGACATGGTTATTATACAAAGTAGTGCTCCTCAAGCAGTTCATGCTAGAGGACATAGATATAGTGAGTCATAGATCTTTCTTGAGGTGGCTTCACATGGCAGAAGACCAACCAATCCTCGATATTAAAAGAGAATTTGAGAAACAATCTGAAGATATGTGTGAGCATGATAAGCGATGTTTGATGCATGAAAGAGTGTTTTTGTTTTTACAAGCAATAGATGTGAAAGCCCGAGAGGAATTAATTTCGTTCTTGCAAGACATGAATTCCAAATCAGGTCTCATAGATGATTGGACACTCGTTCATTATGTTGTAAGAAGACATGTAAAGAAGCAACAAACAATTGAAAATTTTCGAAATGATTGGAGAGTCGATCTTCATGCAAATGAAAATGATACTTTGATTCCATGAACTTTAGCAACCGTGGATAATGTGCAACCGCGTAAAGTTTTAGAGACCCCATTTGGGCATGAATCAGATATGCATGGGCTTGACATACATATAGATGATGAGAGCTATCAAGAAAATTCTTAAAATGTGATCAATGACCTGTAAGGTTAGTGCCAAGAGCCTATATAATTTTTTGCAACGATCACATCTTTAAGTGCCATATGTGGACAAAGCCCGAAGATTAGAGGATCAAAGGATCCAGTGGAAGCTAATGAAAATTAAAGAAAACAAACAATAAGTATAAAACAAAACAAAAATCAACAAAACCCAACAAGAATAGAAGATGAGGCTTCCCCTACTCTGATAAACACTTCGCATCCAATGGATGAGAAACAAACAAATCAAGAAACATGATTGCCTTCAAACACATGATTCAAATACCATATATGATCCAATGACCAAAATATATGAAGAGACTCTAAGAGAGCATGATGATAAATTCGAGCAAATGTCAAAGAATGATTCAATTGGTAATGAAAAGGACATGAATAGTGCTACATTGTACGTGCATAGTGAGATGCAAGAAAGTGAGCCTACTTGTAACAAGAAGGGCATGCAAATGATAATTCCTCTAGATAGTGATATGTATGCCGATGGTGAAAACCATGATGCTGAGTCTGCGGATAGTCTAGATCAAGATCAAGATTTTGAAATACTCGTGAGTGATGCCGCATTGAATGAGCACTCAGAGATGCAAGAAAATGATCTCAATCATAGGAATTGAGACAAGTTATTGGATGTTCTTAAAAACAATGATATGTATGTAAATGATATCACATTCCATAAAGAGGGACATATGATTGATCATGAGCAAGATGAGGATATAGCATTGATTACTCCTCTACACATTGATATGTATGTCAATGATGATCATGTTGAGTTGAGCCCATGCATTGAAGAAATTGTGTATGAAGAGACGGAAGTAACGTTCATTGAAATATATAAAAAATTCTATGATAGCATGTCACCTAAGAAGAATGAACTTGAAAAGATTGAATTAGATGAATACATTGATGAGTTTGGATATAAATACTATCAAATAAATAAAGAAATAGATGAATCAAGTGTAGGTATTCAAGGGCTCACACATGATGAAATGTCTGAGCAAGAATTGATGATCAAGGAAATGTATGAAGAATGTAGTCAAATTACATCCGTTGAAGAGAAAGAGAAAGAAATGATGGAGATAGATGCAAAATTCTATTATGACACTTCAAATAAAGAGATTAATTTGTCATTAAACTACACACATAAAAAATACTTTAGTGATATTGAAGATCAAAATTTTCTTGATTATGAGGGTATGGGTTCCCTCGATGATGAAGGAGAGGTGGTTTGGGACCATAATAATGATGAAGAATTCCTAGAAAAATTAGAGGAAGAAGTAGATTCTATAAATACTTGCACTCAAATAGAGAGAAATCATGATAGATTGGATGACAAAAATAATTGTGTACTATCATTTGAGCATGATGAATACTTCTACTTTATGAAGAAATCAAATGAACCTAATCAAAACTTATGTTCTTGTGAAGATGAAAACAGGATTCAAAATACTGCAAATGAATATATTTCTTGAAATGATTCCAACCATGAAATTGCTCAAAATGCATGCTTGGAGGGACGTTTTGAAGATTTTTTAAGCACATTAAAAATCTAAACTCTATATTTATGTACTTTTGATTCATCAAGAGTAACCTTATATGATGCATGTGACAGGATTATGAATAAAGGAAACTATGCTCAAATGATTGCATCATGGATTTTCAAATTTTTCAACAGCTATGTATGCCAATCTATCCATCATGGAATAGACAAGCAAATGATATAAAAAGAAATGCATAAACATTAAGAAGTTTAAGTACGCTAAAGATCTCATACGTCTATTGAGAGTGCATGTGATACATGAATGTAGCGCCGTGCGATTCTCTCTCTCTCTCCAACCCCCCACAACCTCCACAACCTCACCCTATTCCCACCCACAACCTCCCACACCCCCCAAAACCTCCCCCTATTCCCACGCACAACCTCCCACAGCCCCCACAACCTCCCCCTATTCCCTCCACAACCACCTCCCACTCCACCCACACCCCCCACAACCTCGACAACCTCCCCCTATTCCCACCCACAACCTCCCACACCCCCACAACCTCCACAAACTCCCCCTATTCCCACCCACAACCTCCCACACCCCCCACAAACCCCCACAACCTCCCCCTATTCCCACCCACAACCTCCCACACCCCCCAGAACACCCACAACCCCCACAACCTCCCCCTATTCCCACCCACAACCTCCCACACCCCCCACAACCCCCCACAACCTCACCCTATTCCCACCCACAACCTCCCACACCCCCCAGAACCTCCGCAACCTCCCCCTATTTCCACCCACAACCTCACACACCCCCCCACGACCCCCAAAACCTCCCCTATTCCCATCCACAATCTCCCACACCCCCCACAACCTCCACAACCCCCCCACAACCTCCCACTCCACACACAACCCCCCACAACCTCCCACTCCACACACAACCCCCCACAACCTCCACAA
Organism: Ceratopteris richardii; assembly: GCA_020310875.1. Classification (NCBI taxonomy): domain Eukaryota; kingdom Viridiplantae; phylum Streptophyta; class Polypodiopsida; order Polypodiales; family Pteridaceae; genus Ceratopteris; species Ceratopteris richardii. The sequence continues at coordinate 66,853,632 of CM035440.1, read as the reverse complement.
CCTCCCCCTATTCCCACCCACAACCTCCCCCTATTCCCACCCACAACCTCCCACACCCCCCACAACCCCACGCAACCTCCACAACCTCCCCCTATTCCCACCCACAACCTCCCACACCCCCCACAACCCCCACTACCTCCCCCTATTTCCACCCACAACCTCCCACACCCCCCCACAACCTCCACAACCTCCCCCTATTCCCACCCACAACCTCCCACACCCCCCCACAACCCCCACAACCTCCCCCTATTCCCACCCACAACCTCCCACACCCCCCACAACCTCCACAACCTCCCCTTATTCCCACCCACAACCTCCTACACCCCCCACAACCCCCCACAACGTCCAAAACCTCCCCCTATTCCCACCTTGAACCTCCCACACCCCCCACAATCCCCCACAACCTCCACAACCTCCCCCTATTCCCACCCACAACCTCCCACACCCCCCACAATCCCCCACAACCTCCACACCTTGATCTCCTTGAGTTCTTGAATCAGTTTTTTTAAACAACGAGCCAATGGCCTCATTATATAGGTTGTGTACTCCTCCAAAAGCACATTGAAAAGCTTCTTCAATCCATCGCGGATTCGGCGTCGCTCGCTTCTGTTTTTCCAATCATTGCTTTATGAAAAATAATTTTCGTGATCTTGCAGCTGCCTCTGGTAGGAATCGAACCCGGGTCCACACATTAGGAGGCCGATGGGCTGTCCAAGGCGCCCGTCGTGTTTTCTTATATGGATAAGAGAAATTGAACCGGACAAAGTTCTCACTAGTTTTGGATGGATATTTTGAGGATCATTTTTCAACCAAACACTACAGTGTTATATACCGTTGGAAAGCTCTCGACGAGTACTTTTCAATGGTGCAATAACAATTTTTATAATTTTGGATCAATTTTTTACCAACAATGATTTCTCCCACCACTCCACCCACACCCCCCACAACCTCCACAACCTGCCCCTACAACCTCCCACACCTCCCCGCCAAGAGAAATTAAAGTAGACAAAGTTCCCACCAGTTTTGGATGGATATTTTGAGGATCATTTTTCAACCAAACACTACAGTGTTATAAACTGTTGGAAAGCTCTCGACGAGTATTTTCCAATGGTGCAATATTAATTTTTATAGCTTGGATCAATTTTTGACCAACAATGATTTCTCCCACCACTCCACCCACACCTCCCACACCCCCCCCCCAACCTCCACAACCTCCCCCACAACCTCCCACACCTCCCACACCCCCCACAACCCCCACAACCCCCACAACCTCCCGCACCCCCACAACCTCCCACCACTCCATGTTGGGAGAGATGGTAGGATGCACTCAAGAGATTGAGTTGGAGCTGCTAGACCTGCTTTACTCCAGCCCTCCTTTGCTTCAGATATGCTTAGTACACTTGATTAGCTTCCAAATGATACCAAGAAAGCATATATTTACTTTGCAAATGATATGTGTAATGATCAAATCAAAACAGATAACTTTGCACTTCACCAATCCAAGAAAACTTGCTATTTTGGTATTGACACCTGCTCAGTCTTTCACTCAGTGTGACCAGCACACTTAAAATTGATCTAATTCCTTCTAGAAATATTAAATTAGCTTAACAAGCTACCATTTTCAAGTAGAATGAGAAGAAATGATGGACTATACTAAGAGAAAGATGTTTAGCAAAAAATATATGTACCCCCGACTTTTTAGGAATTCTGCAGACACAGACCAGTGTGCACTTCGAGCGCGCTTTCTCCAAGATGGCTGATCCACTTGACTTGAAACTTTGTAGGTGTATAGTACCCTTTGAGCTGAATCCAATGTGCTTTGAATCACTTGATTTCGTTGAGTAGATCCTGAGATATGCTCCTCTGAAGTTGACACACTTGGAGATGATGACTCAGAAAAAATCAGAGATAATGAATGTAAATCTTTCTATTAGTTCACATGAATGTACAATCTCATTGGCTTGATAGATGTAGCCTAATGAGTTGGAGATGTGTAGGCTATAGTGTAGCACTCACACACTCAATGATCAAGAGTATTAGCCTCGGGAAAAGTGAAGTGATCACCGCGACTTTTCAAGTACAACTTATATATGAAATGAGTGAGGGTTTGAATTCAAATTTGAATTCTTGGCTCCCTTCAATCACTCCTCTAAAAGTAAGGAGATATTCTCTCCAATTACACCATCCAATTTCCACGACTCTAATCAAGTAGGTGTGATCATTTATATGCGAAGTCATTTAGACTTTTACAAGAGATAAAATGGTAATAAGTCATAAGACTAAGTTCCTATGATTCTTGCTTCACATAGTGATATCCTTCAAGGGTTCCAAGCGAAAGGTGAAGGCTTGAAATGCACCAACAGCTTCCCCTCAAGCCAAACACTTTGGCTTAAGTCTTCATCTTTAGTCTTCAATCACATCGTGTAATCCAATCATGGATTTGAATCTGCATAGCTTGTTACCATCCAATGCTTTAGTGAGTAAATCTGCACATTGCATATTAGTAGACACATATGTCAATTGAATCTCTTTGCTTAGTAACTTCTCCCTCACATAGTGGTAATGAACCTCTATGTGTTTGGTTCTAGCATGATATATTGGATTAGCTGCAAGGTGAAGAGAGCTAGTGTTATCTCCAAAGATAATTGGGGGTCTAGTGCATAGACCTAACTCTGTATACAAGAGCTTCAACCAGATAGCTTCTTGAGTGGCATTGGCTAGCCCTCTATACTCTGCTTCAGTGGATGACAATGCCACTGTAGGTTGCTTCTTGGCTGACCAAGAAATAGGTTTATCTTCTGCAAAACATATGTATCCTGATGTGCTCCTCCTGTCATCCTTGCATCCTGCCCAATCTGCATCTGAATATACTTTAATGTCAATATCTGATGTATAAGGGAAGTACAAACCATGGTTCTGAGTTCCCTTCAAATACTTCAAGATCTTCTTTGCTGCCTCTAAGTGAGGTACCCTTGGTTTGTGCATGAATTGGCTAAGCACACTAACTCCATATGCTATGTCAATTCTTGTCAAGGTAGCATAATTCAAACTACCTACCATGCTTTGATATCCTATAATGTCTTGTATTTCATCCCCTTCATGAGCACTTAGCTTTAGGTTGACCTCCATTGGAGTAGTTGAGACTTTAGCATCCTGCAAGCCAAACTTCTTGACCATATCCTGTACATACTTCTTTTGAGTGATGTATATACCTGAGTTGGTGTAGACTAACTCAAGACCTAAGAAGTACTTCAATAATCCAAGATCATTAATCTTGAATTCTTTCATCATCTGTCCTTTGATGTATCTAATACCATTGACATCATTGCCTGTAATGATGATGTCATCAACATAAACACACAAGTAGATTACCTCTGTACTACTTCTCTTTATGAATAGAGAAGTGTCAGCTTTGCTCATCACAAATCCTTGATCTTGGAGGTAGGTTGTCAACCTGTAATTACATGCTCTAGGTGCCTGTTTCAATCCATATAGAGCCTTCTTCAATTTACAAACATAATTTACCTTCTTGGGGTCTTCATAGCCAGGTGGTTGTGACATGTAGACTTCTTCATATATCCATCCATTCAACAAAGCATTCTTGACATCTAGTTGGTACATGTTCCAATTCTTGGATGCAGCTACACTCACCAATATTCTGATAGTTGGCATCTTAGCCACAGGAGAAAATGTCTCCTCATAATCAATGCCTTGGGTTTGTGCAAAACCCTTGGCTACCAACCTAGCTTTGTACCTGTTTATTGTTCCATCTGAATTTCTCTTTAGTTTATAGATCCATTTGGATCCTATCACCTTCATAGAGTCCTTCTTTGGTACCAAGTCCCAAGTATCACTTTCCTTGAGAGCTTCCATTTCTTCATCCATAGCTCCTTTCCATTCTGGTTTGGTGATTGCTTCTTCATAAGTACCTGGTTCTTCATTCAACAAGTCCTTTGCAAGATATACAGAATGTTTAGTTACAAGTGATGTGTCATACCCAAATCTGATAGGCTTCTTCTTTTCTCTCTGAGATCTCCTCATTGCTTGAGTTGAGGATTCTGGTGTATCCTCTAGCTTCTTCATCTTCATCTTTCCTTTGGACTTCCATGCCTTGAATTCCTCAAGATTTATTGTATCATCATCATCAGAGCTTGATTCATCTTTCTGAATTGGTTCCTCCTTGGTGAGCTTTGGGAAATCTTCTTCCATATCATAGGGTAGACTAACCTTCCTGCATTCATTCTCATACCAAGAGTCATTCTCATCAAAGATGACATCTCTGCTTACCTTGAAGCCTTTGTTTGTTGGGTTGTAGAATCTTTATCCCTTTTGGTTCAAATCATAGCCAATGAAGATACATTTTTCAGCTTTAGGGTCTAGCTTTCCCCTTACCTGTGAGGGAATATGCACATATGCTACACAACCAAAGATTTTGCAATGATCCAGAGAAGGTCTCTTACCATGCCAAGCTTCATATGGTGTCATGCCATCAAGTGATTTGGATGGCAACCTATTGATGAGATAGGTGGCAGTAGATACACTTTCTGCCCAAAGATAATTTGGCAATTTCTTTTCATTAAGCATAGACCTAGCTGTTTCTACAATGAGTCTATTCCTTCTTTCAGCTACCCCATTTTGTTCAGATGAGTACCTTGTAGTAATCTCCCTTTTGATGCCTCTTTCCTGCAAGAAATCTTCAAACTCATTGGAGAGGTACTCTCCTCCACCATCTGACCTTAGCCTCTTCAAGCTTCTTCCTGTTTGGTTTTCAACAAGTGCAAGATACCTCTTGAAACAATTAAACACTTCATCTTTATGTTTCATAAAGTATAAGATAGTCCACCTGCTATAGTCATCAATGAAGGACACATAGTACCTTGAACCTGAAATGGTTAGAACATCTTGAGTCAATATAAAATAAATGATCATCATTTGTACCTGCCTTGGAGGTCATATTCATGATCAATAGGGAGTCATCTTGCTCCTCTGTGTAGTTGTTGTAATCCCTTCTATTTCTGAATCCACCTTGGTAATTACCATTGTGGTTGTTGTTGTAATTGTTGTTGTATTGATTGTTGTATCCATTGTAGCCTTGGTGTTGGTTGAACCTGCCTCTCCCTTGAGAGTATCCACCTCTTGAGTAGCCTCTTCCTCTCTGATTCTTGTAATTCTTGTAGCATTCATCTGTGGTATGATTGGACAATCCACAAATGTTGCATGGTGATGAGTTGTAGGGTCTCCACCTACCTGACTTACCTCCTCTGCCTCTTCCTCTTGAAGATCTACCTCTCCCTGCATAATTAGCTTGGGAGGTAGAGCCTTCTTCATCAACTTCTTACTTTTACCTTTATCTTTAACCTTCTTATCAGTATATAGAGCAGAGGGGTTGTTACCTTTTGATTGATCTCCTGTCTTTGTAAACTTTGCTTCATGTGTGAATAGTTGGCCCACGAGTGTTGTGAGATCTGGGGTATGCATGTCCATGTAGAGGTCCATTGCAGTGGTGAAACTTTCCCACTTATCATCTGCCTTGAGTCCATTTGTTACTTGCCTGACTATTTGTTCCTCTTCAATCTCCTCTCCAATACTTGCTAATTGGTCTGCCACATCTTTAATCTTAGTCACATACTCTGAGACTGATTGCTTGGGCTGCTTCCTAAGGGTTGTGAACTCAATCCACAGTTGATTCTTCCTGGCCCTTGTGTTGGAAGGGAAATATGTTGACAGAGTTTCCCAAGTCTCTTGGGAAGTCTTACAGTTCCTTATATGAGGTAAAAGGAAATCAGATATAGAGTTAAGAAGGTAGGACCTTGCCAAGGCATCTTTTGCACACCATTGGTTGAGTCTCTCTTGTTCATCCTTGGTGGGTAGTCCTCTAGCTTTGAATGAGGGCAATTACTCATCTCCTGATATGTATCCAAATAAGCTTCTTCCTTGTAGATAGGTCTTCATTCTCAATGACCAAGCTTGGTAATTGTTCCTGTCCAATTTTTCAATGAATGAAGGAAAACCATCTCCCATGTTTACCTTATTTGCTCTGATACCACTGTTAGGAGAGATGGTAGGATGCGCTCAAGAGATTGAGTTGGAGCTGCTAGACCTGCTTTACTCCAGCCCTCCTTTTCTTCAGATATGCTTAGTACACTTGATTAGCTTCCAAATGATACCAAGAAAGCATATATGTACTTTGCAAATGATATGTGTAATGATCAAATCAAAACAGATAACTTTGCACTTCACAAATCCAAGAAAACTTGCTATTTTGGTATTGACACCTGCTCAGTCTTTCACTCAGTGTGACGAGCACACTTACAATTGATCTAATTCCTTCTGGACATATTAAATTAGCTTAACAAGCTACCATTTGCAAGTGGAATGAGAAGAAATGATGGACCATACTCAGAGAAAGATGTTTAGCAAAAAATATATGTACCCCCGACTTTTTAGGAATTCTGCAGACACAGACCAGTGTGCACTTCGAGCGAGATTTCTCCGAGATGGCTTATCCAATTGACTTTAACCTTTGTAGGTGTATAGTACACTTTGAGCTGAATCCAATGTGCTTTGAATCACTTGATTTGGTTCAGTAGATCTTGAGCTATGCTCCTCTGAAGTTGACAGACTTGGAGATGATGACTCAGAAAAAATCAGAGATAATAAATGTAAATCTTTCTATTAGTTCACATGAATGTACAATCTCATTGGCTTGATAGATGTAGCCTAATGAGTTGGAGATGTGTAGGCTATAGTGTAGCACTCACACACTCAATGATCAAGAGTATTAGCCTCGGGAAACGTGAAGTGATCACCGCGACTTTTCAAGTACAACTTATGTATGAAATGAGTGAGGGTTTGAATTCAAATTTGAATTCTTGGCTCCCTTCAATCACTCCTCTAAAAGTAAGGAGATATTATCTCCAATTACACCATCCAATTTCCACGACTCTAATCAAGTAGGTGTGATCATTTATATGCCAAGTCATTTAGACTTTTACAAGTGATAAAATGGTAATAAGTCATAAGACTAAGTTCCTATGATTCTTGCTTCACATAGTGATATCCTTCAAGTGTTCCAAGCCAAAGGTGAAGGCTTGAAATGCACCAACACTCCACCCACACCACCCACCATCTCTCCTACTCAATATGTAAGGGTCAAAAGCTACTACAAAAATTACGTGAAGGATGTGCTTCTCATGGTCATTAGAATATCAAGGGTGGCACAAAATGAGGATCTCAGCTTGCATGCAAAAGTGACAGTATAAGTGGTAAAAGTGAAGGTAGAGAAATGCATGTTGCCACCAACCATTCATGAAGACTACCTATTTTGGAGGATCCAATTCAAGAGTGGTGGCATATTTGATCTACCCCTCCAATTTTGGGCAATCAATTGGCGCATGATCAGTGGACATGAGGAATTGGCAAGGCCCTCTTGGCCTATTGGAGCCTATAGAAGCAATGGATTAGTACCCATTGGGGAGATATCCATATACAGACACGTATAGAGCAGATTCGGCATCTCTTTTGGTCCTCTCTTTGCACCTTGTGGCTACAAGCCTACTGTAGGAAGTCACTCTATGGTGAGGATACATAGCGTGGGCTTCCTAATGGAGGGCTAATAGCACTATAGTGTGAAGAGAGCTGCTTGGTTCTCACATTCACTGTGAGTGAGTGGTATTTTGTGCTCGTCTTCATACCTTCATACTGAGCAGTGCAAGTCTTCATCTAGTTGTGTTCAGTGCAAGTCTTCATCTAGTTGTGTTCATCTTATTGGAGGAATCTCTTGTACTAATTTCGTTGTTCTTGATTGACATGTTAGCACAAAGCTTTTGTAGAATTTCCTTGGCCTACATTGTAATCATCTATTCGAACAAAGGAGTGGTTTGGTCTCCCACTAGTGTCAATTGTCATTAATCTTTTCCCTGAGTATTTACAATTCTGTGCAATTATTGTTATTTTCCTGGTCACAGAAGTGTTAAAGGGTATATTTCCCTAAGGAGAACCTCCCTTGAGTAGTCGAAGTACTGGTGTCTGTGGTGCATGTTCCTGCTAAAAGTAGATACCCCAGTACCTCCTCTACTGTTTGGCACACCCGATGCGATACTTGCATTTCTGTGAGAGGCCCTGAGGATAGCAAATAGTCCTTTTTTTTTCTTTAGTGTTTTTGACCTATTGCATTTGCAAATAGGTACATGACCCATACCCGAGTAGATAAGGAGCCTCTTCGTGTACAAAGGAGCCATAACAAGTCAGCTATATCTTCGACTTGTGAACCTAGCTCCCCTCTACCCTCCTTGAATTTATCTATTGATTTGGGTGCGACACCAGTGTCAAAGGAGAAGCATAGGAGAACATTTGGCTTCTCCTCAAATACGTCAGAAGAAACACCAATGCAAATGGAGGATCTCTCTCATTTACTCTCCAGACTCAGTATCAAGTTCCCTACCTTCAAGGGACAAGCTTATGAGCATGTTGATAATCATGTGAGGAGGTTCATCTCGTTATGCCATGGACGAGGTCTGCAGAATAGAGAGGATGCAATGCTGGTACTCTTCCCATCCACATTGGAAGGCCTTGCTGACAAATGGTGCAGTAAATATGCAGATGGCCATTTTGCTACATGGGAGGCTCTGAAGACGGCATTCTCACAGACATTTTGACCTTGTGACTCCTCAGAAAGATCTCTAGACCAGCTCGAGAATCTAAGGCTAAGATCAGGTGAATCCTTCCATGAACTTCACACTAGGACAAAAGCACTTGTTGCACGTCTTCCACATGCTCCAAGTGATTTCTTGGATAAAAAATGGATAGAAAAAGCTTTGCACAGGTCATCTCAGCAGAAGTTACATGAGTGTCTTAGATTGGATGCAACCCTCAATGACTTTGTTGTAGCAGCATCACACATTGACGAAGCTAGGCAACATTGTGAAGGGGTAACACAACCAAATTATGCTGCAGAACTAGACCCTATTGGGGAACTGAGAAAGGAACTGGAGGGATTGAGAATGCAACAAAATCAACAAGAAGAGAATTTCTTGCCACCACTGCGTCGCAGTGATGATGAAGTAGCCCAAGTTCACCGTGAGTTAGAAGATTTGCGGACCACTCAGGATATAAGAAGGCAGATTTTCTGCACAATATGTAACAACAATGGACATTCTAATGCTTATTGTCCTAACAAGGTAAGCTGTCAATTTTGTGGAAAGGATGGCCAGGAAGCAAGAGAGTGTTACTACCTCAAAGGTACATAACAGCGAGGTAACCCTCAAGCTCTGGATTCGTATTATGCTAGTACTTTAAATGCACCTAATAGAGAGGAGAATCGCCCAACAAAGCCTAGATATAATAGGCCTTTGATGTGTTATTGTTGTGGTGAGTATGGCCATATGCAAGATAGGTGTTCCCTTCTAGAAGATGCACCTCCTTGTCAGCATTTTCTAGAGGCTAAGGATCACTATACTAAAGACTGCCCAAGAAGCACTCCTGCTCCAATCCACATGATTGCAGTCTCTCCACAAGAAGAAGGTATGACCACTCAGTCTTATGTTGTTTCATCGTCTGCAATGTCCATGATGACTAGAGCCAGACAGGGCACTGCAATCCGTAGAGAGGAACAACAAGGACTCCACGATAAACAGGAGGAAAAGAAGGGTGGGTGGAAGGGCCAAGCAAAAATTGAAGGAGCTTATGAAAGGATGGCTACTTCTCTAAGGGACCAACCAACAAGTCTGCAAGAAGACACTCATGAGGTAAACTTTGAGTACATCTTGAAAGGTATTCATCATAAGGTTAGTTTATACGAACTCATAAAGATGGATTCAAAAATAAGAAGTGACCTATTAAAGATTGTACACTCTGCTTACTTGAGCCAACCACCTAGCATAGATGGTTTCATGGTTGGTTTTCCCCTTGCACCCCTAGCAGACTACCAAAGCTCAAGGTTATCTCTTCTAATAAAGGATGAAGCTCTCACAAGCGTAATTATAGATGGAGGCTCTGGAATTAATTTAATCCCAGATTTCACAATGAAGAAACTGAATTTGAACCCCACCAAGATGGCACCATTCATAGTTACACTAGCCGATCAACATCGGGTTGCGCCACTTGGCATTATTGAAAAGATATTGATGATAGTACATGGTTGTCACTTTGTTCTGGATTTTTTTGTTATTGCACTTCCACAGGAGACTTCTTATCCGTTACTCCTGGGAAGACCTTCGCTGAGGCAAGCAAAAGCTTTGCAAGATTGGGGAAAAAACAAACTCTGGATTTCAACAAGCACCAATAGCCAACTGCAACTACAATTGGAAGAAGGATTCGACTCAGGGAAAACTATTAGGTATACTCTGGACACTCAGGTAATGCCCTCTCTATCCCAAGAAGAAGATACATTATTGAATTGGATGATGGAAAGTGCAAAGTGTTGCACGGTGGAAATCAATGAAATAGAGGAAGAATTTGCAGATAAAGGAGTTGCGAGAAAAGGCCATGAAGTTCACAAGGAGTTGGAGAATGAGATTTTGCAGGAGAACACAAACTTTGAAGAGGCAACAAATATAGAAGTGTCCGAGATGGAAAGTTATGAGCCTACGTGCAGAGAAGATCTTCCTTTTTTAGATATACCTCAAGGATAGACCAGAGAACATATTGCAGAATATAAGCTAAAGTCCACTCCCGCATACAATGGAGATGATTTCTCAAACAATACTAGTCTTGAAACACTGGTTCAATAAGTAAATCTAGGGGATGAAGAGAACCCTCAAGTCGTCCACTTGGCCTCTTGGCTATGGCATTATCTTCCTTTACTACACAAGGTAACTTCTTTACTTTTTTCTTACAAAAATGTCTTCACATGGTCCTACAAAGATCTAATAGGGATACCAAAGGAGCTTGGATTACATCCGATACCCTTAGTTGAGGGAGTCACGCCTGCAAGAAGTAGGCCATATCGACTCAACCCGAAGTATGCAGAGGCAGTAAAATTGGAAATTACAAAACTAGAAGAAGCAGGTATATTTGTTCCAGTAGAACATTCCAGGTGGCTTTCTTCTATGGTTATTGTACCCAAGAAAAATAGTGGAAAAATAAGAGTTTGTGTTGATTTTCGTGCCTTGAATAAGGTAACTTTTCAAGATGGATTTCCTCAACCCTTCACAGAGCAAGTACTTGAGGAAGTAGCTGGTCACACTTTGTATAGCTTCCTAGATGGTTTTAGTGGCTACAATCAGATAGTGATCCATGTTGATGATAGGGACAAAACAACCTTCGTTACTCCATGGGGCACTTATGTCTATACCTACATGGCTTTTGGTTTGAAGAATGCACCAGCTTCATTTAACAGAACAATGTATCTAATATTGGGCAAATGGTTGACAACCTTTCTACGCATTTTCATGGATGACTTTGTAGTATTTTAAGGCATAGATAGAAGAGCAACAGTTCAGGATTTCCATGACCATTTGGAAAACCTAAAGGAAATCTTTGAGCAATGTCTCAGAACAGGTTTGAAGTTAAATCCTGCTAAATGTCACTTTCTGGTCACTAAGGGCACTCTTCTTGGTCACATAGTATCTGCTGAAGGGATAACGGTGGATCCTACAAAGGTTACTGCTATCCTTTCCATGCCTATTCTGCAAAGCCCAAAGGAAGTGCAAAGTTTTTTGGGCCATGCAGGATACCATAGAAGGTTTATACGAATGTATTCAGAAATAGCTAAGCCCTAATCAAGGCTTACCAGTAAAAAGGTCCATTTCTCATGGAGTCCTGAAGTTGAGAAAGCATTTTGTGAACTAAAATTGAGGTTATGTATGGCTCCACTTTTAAGTGTTCCTAACTGGTCATTGGAGTTTCATGTGGATACAAATGCCAGTCTACATGTTGTTGGTGCGGTTCTAGCTCAACCATCATCACACAAGGTTGATAGACCTATCTCCTATGCCAGCAGATTACATACCAAGGCAAAAAGGAACTACAGTACGACCGAAAGGGAAGGTTTGGCTATTGTATTTGCTCTACAGAAGTTTCGACATTACCTTCTTGGTGTACATTTTATAGTCATATCTGACCATGAGCCTTTGAAGTACTTGATAAACAAGCCTAGAGTGGCTGGAAGGGTTTGGAGATGGTTACTCCTATTTCAAGAATTCAACTTTGATATTCATATTAAGCCTAGAAGAGAGCACTACATGGCAGATCAAGTATCCAGGACCGCAATGAGCAAGAAGGCAACAGGTATTAATGATGAATTGGTAGATAGAAATCTCTTCCTCGTAGCAACTCAGACTGATTGTTATGATGGAATTCTCACTTTTCTTACTACTGGAAACCTCCCAAAGCATTTGACATCTATACAAAAGAGAAGGTTACTCCTTAAAACGAATGTGTACTCACTCATAAATGGAAATTTATATAGATATTGTCAGGATGATGTCTTGAGAAAGTCTGTTTATCCCGAGGAGGTAAATCTTTTGCTAGACATTGCACATAGTGAAGGGCATCTAAAGGGGGAAGAGTTGGCTCACAGAATCATCCACAAAGGACTATGGTGGCCTCATATTTACAAGGATGCAATCAATTTTGCTAAAGAATGCCACATTTCCCAGGGATGTGCTCCTATGCCAACCAGATTGAATTTCCAACCATTAGTCATATCCACAGGATGGCTCCAATTTGAATGATGGGGTCTTGATTTCATAGGACCAATTAGTCCAACTAGTCAACCTGGGGGTAAGAAGTATATTTTGATGGCCACATGTTATGCAACTAAATGGATAGAGGCTAAAGCTACTCTGGACTACATGGCTTTAACAGTAGCTAAGTTTTTGTATAAACATATTTTCTCAAGATTTGGTTTCCCACTAGAAATCACTAGTGATAGGGGGACACATTTTGTAAATCAGCTGCTCCAATTTATATTTGATAGGTACAAGGTCTTCCATAAAAAATCTTGTGCCTACTATCCAAGGGCAAATGGCCAAGCACAGAGCTCCAATAAGATTCTGATCAGGTTGCTGCGCAAATTATCTTTTGATCATCAAACCTTTTGGCCACAAGCATTGATCGGTGCAATTTGGGCTTTCAGAACTACAAAGAGGGGAACCACTAGCCACAGTCCATTGCGCTTAGTATATGGAAAAGAGGCATTAGCACCATTCAAATTTATTATCAAAAAAGAAATTGGAGCCAAAAGCATTGGAATGAACCCCCCATTAGGAGACTAGTGGCATTAGAAGAATACAGGGAAGGAGCAATGCAAAAACTTCAGGTAACACAAGAACAGCCCAAAAGATTGCACAACATGTATCTTAGATCCAATGAAGTACAAGAGGGATCCTTGGTTTTGATGCATAAAAGCCGAGCAGTTTCAACCAAGTTGGCACCCAAATGGATATGACCATACAGGGTGGTAAAGGTATTACGTCATGGAGCAGTACATTTGGAGCATTTGCAGGGTAAGAGGATACCCTGGTTAATATCTCCAGGGTGAAGAATTACCTAAATTAAGGCAAGATGCAAGAACTCCATTCATTGTACATATCATGTTTGCAATTATTTAGTCTATTCAATAACTGTATGAAGAAAAGTTGCACCAGGACGGTGCAAAGACTTGATGTAGGGGTCTGTAGCACCGTGCGATTCTCTCTCTCTCTCTCTCTCTCTCTCTCTCTCTCTCTCCCTCCACCTGCCACCTCCTGCAACTCCCTCCTCGCAAACTCCACAACCACCCCCCACAACCTCCCACACCCCCTCACAAACTCCCACACCCCCCACAACTCCGCACAACCTCCACAACCTCCACAACCTCCCTGAATTCCCACCCACAACCTCCCACACCCCCCCACAACCTCCCCCTATTTCCCCCCACAACCCCCCACAACCTCCACAACCTCTCCCTATTCCCTCCACAACCACCTCCCACTCCACCCACACCCCCCACAACCTCCACAAGCTCCCCTATTCCCACCCATAACCTCCCACACCCCCCACAATTCCCCACAACCTCCACAACCTCCCCTACTCCCACCCACAACCTCCCACACCCCCCACAACCCCCCATAACCTCCAAAACCTCCCTCTATGCCCACCCACAATCTCCCACACCCTGCATAACCCCTACAACCTCCCCCTGTTCCCACCCAGAACCTCCCACACCCCCCACAACGACCCACAACCTTCACAACCTCCCCCTATTCCAACCCACAACCTCCCACACCCCCCACAACCCCCCACAACCTCCACAACCTCCCCCTATTCCCACCCACAACCTCCCACACCCCCCCCCACAACCCCCAGAACCTCCTCCTATTCCCACCCACAACCTCCCACACCCTCCACAACCTCCACAACCCCCCCACAACCTCCCACACCCCCGACAACCTCCACAACCTCCCCCTATTCCCACCCACAACCTCCCACAACCCCCCACAACCTCCCCCTATTCCCACCCACAACCTCCCACACCCCCTACAACCTCCCCCTATTTCCACCCACAACCTCCCACACCACCCACAACCCCCACAACTTGCCCCTATTCCCACCCACAAGCTCCCACACCCCCCACAACCCCCCACAACCTCTACAACCTCCCCCTATTCCCACCCACAACCTCCCACACCCCCCAAACCCCACAACCTCCCCCTATTCCCAGCCACAACCTCCCACAACCCCCCACAACCTCCCCCTATTCCCACCCACAACCTCCCACACCCCCCACAACCCCCCACAACCTCCACAACCTCCCCCTATTCCGACCCACAACCTCCCACACCCCACACAACCCCCCCTCCACAACCTCCCCCTATTCCAACCCACAACCTCTCACACCCCCCACAATCCCCCACAACCGCCACACCTTGATCTCCTTGAGTTCTTGAATGAGTTTCTTTTTAACAATGAGCCAATGGCCTCACTATATAGGTTGTGTACTCCTCCAAAAGCACATTGAAAAGCTTCTTCAATCCATCACGGATTCGGCGTCGCTCGCTTCTGTTTTTCCAATCATTGCTTTATGAAAAAATAATTTTCGCGATTTTGCCACTGCCTCTAGTAGGAATCGAACCTGCGTCGACACATTGGGAAATGGATGGGCTGTCCAAGGCGCCCGTCGAGTTTTCTTATAAGGACATATAAGAGAAATTAATGTAGACAAAGTTCTCACCAGTTTTGGATGGATATTTTGAGGATCATTGTTCAACCAAACACTACAGTGTTATATATCGTTGGAAAGCTCTCGACACGTACTTTCCATTGGTGCAATAATAATTTTTATAATCTTGGATCAATTTTTGACCAACAATGATTTCTCCCACCACTCCACCCACACCTCCCACGCACCCTGCAACCTCCAAAACCTCCCCGCACAACCTAACACACCTCCCACACCCCGCACAACCTGAATAGCCTCCCCCCACAACCTCCCACACCCCTACAACCTCCCACCACTCCACCCACAACTCCCACACCACCCACCATCTCTCGTACTCAATATGTAAGGGTCAAAAGCTACTACAAAAATTACGTGAAGGAAGTGCTTCTCAAGGTCATTCGAATATCATGGGCAGCACAAAATGAGGATCTCAGCTTGCATGCAAAAGTGACAGTAAAAGTGTAAGTGGTAAAAGTGAAAGTAGAGAAATGACTGTTGTCGCCAACCATTCATGAAGACTGCCTTTTTTGGAGGATCCAATTGAATATTGGTGGCATATTTGATCTACTCCTCCCATTTTGGGCAATCAATCGACGCATGATCAGTGCACGCGAGGAATCGGCAAGGCCCTCTTGGCCTATTGGAGCCTATAAAAGCAATCGACAAGTACTCATTGGGGAGATATCCATATACAAACAGGTACAGAGCGGATTCGACATCTCTTTTGGTCCTCCCTTTGCACCCTATGGCTATAAGCCTACTGTAGGAAGTCACTCTGTGGTGAGGATATAGAGCGTGGGCTTCCCAGTGGAGGGCTAATAGCACTATAGTGTGAAGAGAGTGGCTTCCTTTTGACATTCAGTGTGAGTCAGTGGTATTTTTGTGCTCGTTTTGATACCTTTACACTAAGCAGTGCAAGTCTTCATCTAGTTGTGTTCAGTGCAACTCTTCACATAGTTGTGTTCATCTTATTGGACGAATCTCTTGTACTGATTTCGTTGTTCTGGATTGACATGTTAGCATAGAGCTTTTGTAGCATTTCCTTGGCCTACATTGTAATCATCTGTTCGAACTAAGGAGTGGTTTGGTCTCCCACTAGTGTCAATTGTCATTAATCTATTCCCTGATTATTTACAATTCTGTGCAATTACTGTTATCTGCCTGCTCACAGAAGTGCTAAAGGGTATATTTCCCTAAGGAGAACCTCCCTTGAGTAGTCGAAGTACTGGTGTGCATGGTGCATGTTCCTGTGAAAAGTAGATACCCTAATGCCTCCTCTAAAATGAAGGATCAGAATTATGTGAGAAGAATTACAAAGTGGACTAGAACTTTTAGGAATAAGACCTAGGAAGGTGAAGGGAAGACCTAAATTGAGTACCTGTATAAACTAGTGTTCGTGAATGCTTGTTGAGTGAGAGGCTTTGACTTCTGCTTTTGATCTCTTTTTTTATCCAACCTCCAGGCGGTTTATGCTTCAAGAAAAGCCTTCACACACTATCCAAATACCATGCGCTAGTAGGTTGGTGGAGTTACCCTGGTCAGGTGATCTAGGCAGGAACTGATCCTAGTTGCATCCTATGGCCTGAAATGTATGCTGTCATGCGCTCATACAAGTCGGTAGGCGGGTGGAGTTACTCTGATCAGGTGGTGAAAGCCACAAATTGACATCGATATTGGTATGAGTCTTACATTGTGCATCGTGCACTATGTCAAGTCGATAGACAAGTGGGCTAAACCTCACTGGGTGGATAGGTCCATGAGTCCCACCCAATTTTGACATAGGCCGACTTGTGTAAATAAAGAATAAAATGAATAAAAATCAAAACAAAATAAAAAAGATTGAGCTGGGATGAAAAACAAAACTAAAGAAAAACAAAATAAAAATAAGAAGAGACTTGATGGGGATTTTGTATAGTCGGACATCAACAAGGAGCGAGATTATACTTTTATAAATCGAGTTAGTAGGGATTAGTATATGCATGTTCTTAGGATAGGCTAGTGGATCTGACGAGGTTGAGTAAACGTAAGAGCTAAGAAGTATTCAATTCACTCATGTGATCACTAGTCTTACTGTATTGTTGTATCTTGAGAGGTTGTATGCAATGCTTGCATATACCCTCTTCTTTTAATTTATGCTAAGTTTAATGCATTTTCAAATTTCATGCATCTAGTTGAATTTTCTTTAAGTTGTGTTTATCAGCCAAGAATACTTAATGCTCGGTTGTGTTTATTGATATGTATGCAAATTGCCACATACAGAGGATGCACAGGTTCAGAGGGGGTAGATGTGGTCGAGATTTGAAGACCAAGCATATGATTTGATCTAGAGCAATGGTTTAAAAGTTTGACCGATGTGAGTGCAAATCGACCAAAACAAGCATGTATGTTGATATTGTAGGTGGATTTGATGAACAATATTTGACTCGAATAAAGTGTTTCTAACATGAGAATTCTGCTCTCTATTGATTTTTTTATCATGAACTCATCACTTGTATGTTTTGGTTGAACTTGCACATGATCAAGCAACATAAAATAATTCATGCCTTGCAATGTGATTTCCAAACATCCTTGCATAAGAACCGTAGCATTAAGTTTAAATCATGAATGTATCTATACATAAGTGTTGCATGTATTTGTGTGTTAAGTCTACGAAGATGTGTATTAATACATGTGCCTTTTCATGCATGCCTAATGTGCTAATGGACATCTTTACGTACTCTATGTGTATGAATTCTTATCTAGAGATGTGGACTGCATATGGTATATATGCATAGGATTTTGTTTGTGCAAAAATGCATGCATATGTATATTGTAAATGCGTGAATTTGATTCATATGTGTATCCTGATGTTTTCATTAATAAATTAACGAGAATATAATTTTATGTATATATACTAGTAAATACAAGTGTATGTGTATGGGCATATATGTATACTGAGGCCAAAAAAGAAGTATATGTGGTGGAAGTGGGGAAGAATGGCCGCAACTATGGAAGGTAGACATAAGAAAGAGGGAACATGGAAGAATAGGTGGGTATCGCTCATGGAAGAGGGGAAGTTACTGATTTCAGGGGCATTCAGGAAGGGTTGGAGGGGAAAAGCCCATTCTAGGCGAGAAAAGGAAAAAGGGGAAGAGGCATCACAAAGGGGTGCTAAGAGCAAGGAGACGAGGGAACAACGGACATTAGAAAATCATAATTACAAAGCATTGACGAGGAGGTGGCTGCTGTCTTGATTGGTAAACACACTGTGGCATTTGCAAAGACTACAGCATTTGATCTTGACATGTGATCGTCTGTGGATGAGAGGGCGAAATAGATTGGGATGAAGTTTGGCAAGACAGTAAACAAGAGAAAAGGGCTGCAAAAAGAAGTTATGGTTTTGGTGGAATTTTTGAGGCATGCTTTTGAGATTGCTTCAATGCAACTCACATTACTGGACTAGGTAAACAAACTACTTCAACTGTCCATGAAACTTTCAGAAATGATAAATCAGTATGTATGGAAGTTCCACCATTCGAGGAATGTTTGAGTTTAAGATGATCTAGGAAGCTGGGAGGGAAGTATTGTAGAAGAGAAGTGAGAAGTCATTGTGCAAGCTGCTCTGAGCGAAGTGAGAGATTAGAGAGTTCCACAAGAATGCTAACTTGAAAGACAAAAATATAGAAATCTTCTAAAGACTTTGCGGAAACCTATAACTAAAGAGGCGGCACTTGGTACTAGAAAGTCTCTCGCCATCAGAATAGATAAAGAGTAGCATGTTGATCAAAAAGGGGTAGACGTAGCTTGTCCTCCTGTAGAGATTTTTCTCTCTCTCTTCTGTTCTCTTTGTGCTTTAGGAGCCAAAAAATATCAAAAGAAAAAGGACGCAACAGATACTACAAGCTTTTGACGGAGAGAAATGTTATGGAAGAAAGAGAACAACAAAGGACGACTAAGGATACATGTAGATTGGAGTTTGATCGGATGACTATTTGGCCTGAAGAGGAAACTCATCAAGGATTACCTGAAGAAAGAAAAAGTGAATTGTTTGTTCTTATCTTTTCGGGAGCATAATCTACGATCCACCCTCACAATACCAGGTTCAAACGAGTATGTTTTGTTTGTAAATTTGCTTTGCTCTCAGGATATTGTGGTTTCATTAAAATATAGTTGATGCATTTGTACTGCATGACCTTATGTTTCTGAATACAGAGATGCATACTTAAGGAATCGCACTAATTTTGACAACCACAATTATGTTCTTTAATTGCCTCCATATGAGAAACATGTGTTTGGAAATCTTGTGATTATCAAATGAGCTTGAGAGACAATGTGGTTTATACATCATGCTACATATGAATGAAAAAAGAATCTTTAGGGATTTTAAAATAATTATTTGTGCATACGAAGTTCAAGGGCTATAAGTATCAACATTTTCATTTCTCTGTAGAAATTCTACTACGATTCAATGAATTCGGCGAACTATTCGAATGTGTTTTCATATGAGGAAATATACGTCAATCATGTAGTGAAATTTCCATTACCATTCCTCTCAGCTTTTTTCTGTAAGTCTTACATAATGTTTACATTCTCATCAATGCCAAAGCGGTTGTGAGTGTGTGCAGAAGAATTTGAAAGCAAGAATTTGAGGTTATGCGATCAAAGGTGTGCGTGTGTGAATGAGTCGGTGTATAACTCTATTTTTACCTGCATGAAGCACTTGTGAAGTAGTTTGAGCAACTGAGATGACTGAATGGGAAGGGAAAAAAGAAAATTGACGTGGAACTAGGCATTAAGCCTGGGAACATGTTTAAAAGAAAACAGACACTGAACTAGGAATAAACGATGGGAACATGTTTATGTCTGAGGCATGAAGGAAGGACATAAGGAATATGGGATACTAGAGTATCAAGGAATTTATGAGTGACCTTTTTTTCACCCATTTTCCAAGCTCATTCAACTTTATGTAATAGCTCACAGACAAATAATCTTCAAGAGATTTGGTGCCCAGATGTTAGATGATGTAATTTGCGAAACTGTGAGAAATGGATATCATATGTGCAATTGTGCTTATGTTACGATTGTTCTAAGTTTGCTCATTTAGTTTAATACACGAGAAAAAGAAAGTGTTTTTTTATGCTTGGTCATAGAACGAAAGGAACCTTATTGCTGTAGCAATCAAATTCCACTTCATGGGATTTATGTGCTTTTGGGTATTCATCTCTTCCAATTCGTAGTGGAAAAGAAGTTCAAGTTCACTTTTCATGCTGCTTGCACAATCTGTTATTTGATGATTGCTTCTTGAAGCCCGCGATCTCCATGACATATTTATTAATATACTTTAACTCTTTAGCCAGAACTTCTTAACGCAAATCAACTAGATTGAAGGTCTTGAAAGACGGTAGAGCTAGAATAGTCAAACTGCAAGGCTCATTATGAGAGAACATTATCTTGGTAACTTTCATCTAAATTTGACATTTACTAACTCTCTTCATGATATCATCACAAGAAAGCAATCTTAGCAATTCAAGCAAACCCATTGGCAATGATATGATTTGTACCTTGATCAGGAAGACAAGTTCCACTTAGGTTCTTCTTTCCACTTGCATGTGTGCTCTTGAGAACTTCCCTTCATTTTTCCCCCTCCTTTCCAAGAACCCCACAACACCAGGAGGTTGATTTACATGCCCTTCCAAAATGCCAACTCGTTGTCTAGATAAAAAAAGGACCCAATTCCATTGCTACTCAATTGAGACACCTAAGCCCTTAGGAATACCAAGTAGGCAAGAGACCAGACCACTCGGTATAATTTGGCAACCATGGTGAACCAGAACTTCGGATGGAGGACCAATGATGGTGCTAACAACGATTTTTGATTGGTTTATTTTGAAACTAGGTGCCTCACAGAATGTGTCCAGACACCCACAAAAGGTTTCAATGCTGGTCAAATAATTATGCACAGATGTGTTCATGTCATCAGCAAATAGCCTTATGATCATCTAGCCATGGTTGAGGGGAAGAGAGAGACCTTTAATATGACTAATTTCCATGTGATGATGCACAAGAGCTCCTCCATGGAGATCGTAAAAAGCAACAGGGCCAATCAGCACCCTTCTCTAATAGAGCCGAGGTCTTTTAAAGATTGAAGAAAAAAAGTCTGATTCATGCCTATCATAGGCTTTTTCGAAGTGGATTTTAAGGAAAACCACATCCTGCTCGGGCTTTTTAGCAAAATCAAAACCGTCCCAAATGTCAATAATAGCTTCTAGTATTGATGACCCTTGATGAATCCTCTTTAATCCTCACTAAGCCACCTCTTCAGGTGGTAAGTGATGGAGAGTGTTAATCTCCAAAAGAACAAGCTATCCTTGATGTTAGAACACTCCTATATCAATAATAACTCAAAACCTTTACCAATTTGGAGGATCAATACCACATTATCAAAATTTTGAACTAATTGTGAAGAGAGTCATTTCTCAAAAAAGTCTGCTATACATAACTCACTCATTGATTGATCAAATGTGTAAAGTTTTTAATTAAACTTTGCACAAGGTGTTGCCTAAAGATTGTGCACCTTCTCCAAGTTAAATGATTTCAAAATATTTAGTAGATCTTGAGAAATGATCCAAACAATCTACCTATGTCTGAAACTATCCTTCTATATAGTCAACTTTGATACTTGCAACTTCTAATGCATGGTACTCCCAAAGTACAAACCGTTTAAGAAAATACTTTTAACCATAGATGTCTTACCTTCCAACTTAGATTTTGACTCCTCATTTGTGCAAAACTTTACACTATGCACTGAGTATTGATCAATTCTTTCACCATCAAGATTGCGCCTATTTCAGAAGACACTCATGACTTCTTCACATATACATGTTCCTACACAGAATTTTCTCACTTTGTTAACAATTAGGCTCTCAAATTTTAACCATAGAAGCATTGACTATGGAAACAGACATCTAGAAAGGATTCTTGAAATGATCAAGCACACAAGGAGAACACAACAAAATATCGGGTGCAACTTTTTCTTCTATTCAGAAAACTTTACATTTGAATGATGAGAGATATCTTCCTCACTTCTAAAGTGTCTAATGACTCTTAGAACATCTAATTCATCACATCTCATGTTCTCTCATACTTGCCCGGACATTTTAGTTGTATATATAGGCATATATGTACAAGGTCATGACCATAACAAGGCTATAAGTGTGCTAACTATAAGTTTAATGTACATATGTATACAAATCTTCATTTTTTGAATATGCACTATCTTCAAGCTTCATAGGCTAATATTTTCTTCAACCTTTTCTTCAATCTTTGACTTCAATCCTTCATCCAAAACATCAATTGGTGGTTGAATTGCACCAACAGCTCCCCCTCAATCATCAATTTAGGTTATCTCTATCTTCTTTATACCTACCATGTCTTTAGATCTTTGTAGCTTTGGTTCATCCAAGCTTTTGGTTAGCATATCTGCATTTATTGAAGCATGGATGACTTCAATATCCTTATCAATCACCTTCTCTCTCAGAAAATTATATTCAATCTCAATATGTTTGGTCTTAGCATGAAAAACAGGGTTAGTAGCTACATACAATGAACTCATATTATCTCCATGAATAGTGGGTGTACTCTAAATGATGTCAAAACTCTTCTTGAAAGTCTTCAACCATACAACTTCCTTTGCAGCTTCAACCATACGACTTCCTTTGCAGCTTCAACCATATGAATTCCTTTGCAGATTCAACCATACCTTTAGACTATGCCTCTGTAGATGATAAAACAACTCTATGTTGCTTCTTAGAGCACCAAGAGATTAACTTATCTCCCACATAACACAAGTATCCACATGTTGATCTCCTATCATTAGGATTACCTGCACAATCTGTATCACTATATATCTTGATGCTTGTATCTGATGTAGAACCATAATACAAACCTTCCTTGAGTGTAACTTTAATGTATCTCAACACTCTTTGTCCTACAACCCAATGTTCTTTCCTAGGAAAATGCATGAATTGAGACAGCACTCCAACTGCATATGACAAATGAGGCCTAGTTAATGTAGCATATATTAGACTACCGACCAGACTTTGATATAGCTTCATATCCATAATTCTTCTCCTCCATATCTGCTCAATTTTTTATTCACCTCCATTGGAGAAGGTGCTACCCTGCAATCTTCCATTTTAAATTTGATCAACAAATTCTTCAAATACCTTTCTTGAGTTACATACACTCCATGTTGAGTATCTAAGATCTCCATGCCCAAGACATATGAAAAGTTTTCCAAGTCACTAATCTTGAATTCTTTCTCCATTTGCTTCTTGAGGTTTTCAATTCCCTTCTCATCTGTACCTGTAAGAATTATGCCATCAACATATATGCACATGTAGATGAACCCATCATCACTTGCTTTACCAAGCAAGCTACTATCTGCTTTAGGTACTTGGAAACCAAGTTCCTTCAAGAACTTCACAATTCTATAATTCCATGCCGTTGGGGCCTGCTTCAAACCATACCAAGCTCTCTTGAGCGTACATACATATTCTGAATACCTTTATCTCTAGACCCTTCTCGTTGCTCCATGAAAACATCATTTGAAATATAACCATTAAGAAAAGCATTCTTCATCTAATTGACACAATCTCCAACCATTACATGCAGCAATGGCTATGAGTGTCCTGATGGTTGTCATATTTGCCACAGGGCTATAGGTCTCATAATAATCTATACCATATGTCTGAGCATACCCTTTCACAACAAGTCTAGCTTTATATCTAGACACACTTCCATCTGCAAACTACTTTGTTTCGTAGACCCATTTGCATCCAATGATGTTCTAACTATTTGGTTTAGAAACCAAATCCCATGTCTCATTCTCCATCAACACATCATACTCTTCCTGCATAGGTTTCTCCCAATTTTCCTTACCTTTTGCCTCTTCATATGTAGAAAGGTCTTCATCTCTTTTCACCATGTAAGCATAATCTATAGTAGTCAAAAAAGAAGTATCATAGTTATACCTTGTAGGTTGTCACTTGTGTGTTGATGACCTTCTAAGTTCTCCACGTCTTGAAGTTTCTGGTTCATCACATTCTGGATCAAACCTTGGCACTCCTTCAACTTCAACTTCTACTTCACTATTCTTGTTCTCATTAGATATCTGAACCTTTGATTTACCTTTCTTCTGATTCAAAACTTCTACATCACCTGTATGATTATTGATTGTACCTGCATACCAAGTACCTTGCTCATCAAATGTAACATCCTTTGATACAAGGAATTGCTTTGTGGATGGACTCCACAACCTATAACAGATCTGCTTATCATCATCTCCAATGAACACATACTTTTCAGCTTGAGGTTCCAATTTATGCCTCAATTGAGATGGCACATGTAATAAAGTGATAGGTTGAACCACACCCTTGACAGATAGGAGATGGTTGAACTACACCCTAAGAGAGAGGATTAGGAAGTAATCCTCAACCATGGCTTTTGGGGCAAGTGGTTAGTCCATCACATTCCTAACCAAGAGGTTGTGAGTTCGATTCCTTGCATTGGTATCAGAGCCTAGGAAGTAGGCTTGGGCAAGGTGGCGCAGCGCAGCGCGTCGCAAGGTACACGGTGCCAAGGTACACGGTGTCAGGGTACACGGTGCCAGGGTACATCCTATGAGGGTACATCCCGAGAGGGAAGCACTTGATTGAGGGTCCAAGATACCAAACATGGGTGAGAACAAGGTTCAAGACACCAAGGTTGAGAGCAAGGGTTCAAGAGACCAAGGTTGCGAACAAGGTTCAAGAAACTATGTGAGGTTGAGGGACATCAATTCAAGGGCATCACCGAGGCTAGAGGGATACAAGAGCAAATCATTGAGGACAATGATTGACCAAGGGGGGAAGAATGTAATAAAGTGATAGGTTGAACCACACCCTTGACAGATAGGAGATGGTTGAACTACACCCTAAGACAGAGGATTAGGAAGTAATCCTCAACCATGGCTTTTGGGGCAAGTGGTTAGCCCATCACATTCCTAACCAAGAGGTTGTGAGTTTGATTCCTTGCAGCACATATGCATAATCCAAACATCCAAATACTTTGAAATGATCTAAGGTAGGTCTCTTACCCCACCAAACTTCATATGGTGTCATACCCTACAAATCTCTACCTGGTAACCTATTGACCAAATATGTAGTTATATTTACACCCTCAACCCACAAATAATTTGGAAAATTTTTGTCCTTCATCATTGATCTTGCAAACTCAACAAGAGTTCTATTTCTCCGTTCTGCTACACCATTTTGTTGAGAAAAGTACTTGCAAGTAACTTCCATTTTTATACCTACATTCTATAAGTAATCACTAAACTCATTAGAGAAATACTCTCCCCCTCCATCTGACCTTAGTCTCTTCAACTTTTGACATGTGATTCTTTCTGCATACACATGATAATGTTTAAATGTATTGAATACCTCTGATTTATCTTTGATCACATATTTAGTGATCCATCTCGTAGCATCATCAACATAAATCACATAATATCTTGAACCATTTATACTGAAATCCTTTGATGGTCCCCACACATCTGTGTGTAGCAACTCAAGCTTCTCTGAATACATGAAACCATCCTTAGAATATGATTGCTTATGAGCCTTACCTAATTGACATGCCTCACATCTATATATCATATGTTGACCTGCAACATTAGGCAATCCAAGCTCTGAACCATTGTTAACCATATCCTTATTATCACCTATTTGAACTACATGATTAGTTACCTTATTCTCCAAATTAGTCATCAACGCTATATTACCACTCAGGTGATTGCTACACCCTGATTCAATGTAGAAGACTCTTTGGTCTTCACTTTTTCTTTCACAAGTTGCATTCATGATTAAGGTTGAATCTTCTTTCTGATATGAAGCATAATTGTAGTAGGTATTGTTGTAGGATTGACTTTGGAAACCTCTACCTGCATTTCTTCCAAAATAACCTCTACTACCTCTACCTCTGAAATTACCTCTCTGATTTCTATTACCTCTTCCTCTTGAGTTAAAGTTTTGATTATATCCACCACAATTCTGATTATTATGCCAACAATCATGAGCTAAATGATTTTTCTTACCACAAATCCAACAAGATTTGGCTCCATCTTTATTGCTTGTGCCTCTTCTTCTACCTTTGCCACCTCCTCTTCCTCTTAAAAGGTTGGCTTGACTAGTTGTACCTTCTTCTTCATTTAATTCTTGCTTGGATTTTCTATTCTTCTTCTTATCCTTTGAATACATTGCTTTACTTGCAGTCTTATCACCATCACCTTTGACATCCTACTCAAAAGTTAGCATGTGTCCTAGCAACTGATTTAAATCAGGA
>CM035440.1:66819629-66822129 GCA_020310875.1 Ceratopteris richardii | reverse complement strand
ATGGATACAATAGCTTTGGACAATAGCTTCTTGACAAAGCCTCTACCTCTTGACCACCCCCGAGCTATCACAATCACATTCACACTTGCACTCTCAATCACACTCTCACTCTCTGTCACTTTCAATCACAAAGTAATTCTCAGATTTCTGTGTGTCCTTTGTTTTGACGCGCAGGTCTCCCTATATTAGAGTTTGATCACTGTGGTCCCCAAAGAAGTGTGCAATCCACCAAATTTAGGAAAAGTCGAGCTTCTCCAAAACTTTCACAAAAAGCCATGCGATCATAGTGGGCTTTCTTTCTTCAACATATGTATCAAAAAAAGGAGAAAAACACCAAAAGGACATATCCAAAAATATCCATATTTATACATGGTGACACGTGAGCTTCAGAATCACGGGCTTGAATAGAATTAGATAAGCCCTCGTGTTTTTTTAAGTGTTGGAAAATGGCACTTTTCAAAGCCCTGTAACTCAAAAACGGTGAGGAATTAGCTTAAGCTTGTGAGAGACACTTTTATTCAATTTTGCGATCTCCACAATAGTGTTAGAGACATCTGAGGTCCAAATCCACCCTCAAATGCTACTTTTGAGCCCTGCAATTTTCAAAATTCTAGAGAGAGTAAACTCAAGGCATTTTCTTACAATGAACTAAATGTAGGACCCTGAACCCAGGTACTTAAAACATGATTCACAAAAATTTCATTCAAGCACTTTTATTCTCCTATAATTTTTCTACCTTTCTCACATACAATGTTTTTCCTAATTCTTTCATCTTCACCTTCAAAATTTGACTAGAAAACATGAAGCAAATAAGGTCTAGAGAGAGAATATGAAACTTATCAACCCAAAATTTTTCCTACATGCATAAAATGACCTAATTATTCATTCTAAGTATTATCCACACAATGAAATTCAGGAAGTTCAAAATGAATTATTTCACTAGAAAAGAGGCCTATTACAATTCTTCCCCCCTTTAAGAACTTTGTCCGTAGAGTTGGAAAGAAGGATAATGTGTTAGAAAATCATCTAAATTCACCCAAATTGAATCTTCTACTAGGTATGAGTGCCATTTTAGCAAAATTTCTACTATAGATCTATTTCTAAGAAATCTTTCCTTCCTATCTAATATTATTTCCCGTTGAAGCTCAAAAGAGCCATCATCTTTCAGCTTATAATTGTCCTGCAAAACATGAGCAATATTAGACACATATCTTTTAAGTAAGCTAAAATGAAATACAAGATGCACATTTAAATGTTTAGATAATTCCAACAAATAAGCAAGAGATCCAATCTTTTCAAAAACTTTAATAGGACTTGCATATCGAGGAGAAAGTCTATGATCCTTCCCTAGCAACAAGTTAGATCGGTAAGGATTAACTTTAAGAAATACCATATCATCAACTTGAAATTCAAGTGGTCTTCTCTTTAAATCATAGAACTTCTTTTGTCTTTTCTGAGCTTCTTTTATGTGTTTCTTAATTTTTCCAAGTTCTTCATCCATCTTATCAAGCATTTCTTTGGATACCTCTACTTTATTTGGAAACCCCAAAAACGAAGGTGGAATCAAACAATTATAACCATACAAAGCTTCAAACGGAGTCATTTTTATAGATGCATGCCATGCACTACTGTATGCAAACTCAACCAAGGGTAAATATTCACTATAATTATACTGCTTTTCATTCACATACATACACAACATATCTTCAACTACCCTATTAACCCTCTGGGTTTCCCCATCATTTTGTTGATGGAAAGCTGTACTCATATGAATTTGAGTTCCAATCGATTCAAATGTCGCTTTCCAGAAGTTTGACGTAAATCTAGAGTCTCTATCAGAACTTTTATGCTTTTAGGCATTCCATGCAATCAAAAAATTTCTTTTACAAAGATGCTTGCAACATTCAAATCAGTATCAGTCTTTTTCATAGGAAAGAAATGTGCTATCTTGGTAAGCCAATCGACTACAACAAATATGGTATGATGCTTACTTCTAGTCATATGTAGCTTAGTGATAAAGTCCATAGAAATAGACTCCCACTTCTGATTTGGAACATCCAAAGGTTGAAGCATTCGAGGCATCCTCTTAAACTCAGATTTCCCCTATTGGCACTTCAAACATTCACTAACATATTTTCAAATATCCCGCTTCATACATGGACAAAAGTAAGAATACTTTGTTTTAACATAGGTCCTTGAATAACTTGGATGTGCAAAAAAAGACGCATCATGACAATCATGCAATATTTTGACTTTTAATCGCGATATAGAAGATATGCATAGCGGATTTCTATAAGACAATGTTCCATTCTGCAAATGAAATTTTTCCTCATACATCGATCCCCTGTTCGCATGCAAAGCATTCAAAATAGCTGCATAGAAAGGATCCTGTTTTATCTCTTCTTGAATTTGATTAAGAAAATCAGAATTTATTACAGAAACAAGATTACAGAAAGTTCTCTGACTCAATGCATCAACAACCTTATTTTCCTTACCAGCT
>CM035440.1:66692129-66814629 GCA_020310875.1 Ceratopteris richardii | reverse complement strand
TGTATGCATGCATGTACATGTGTGTGTGTATGTATGCATGTGTGTACATGTGTGTGTGCATGTATGTGTGTGTGTATGTATGCATGTGTGTGTATGTATGCATGTGTGTATATGTGTATGTGTGTGTATGTAAGCATGTGTGTATATATGTGTGTATATATGTGTGTGTAAATATGTGTGTGTATGTATGCATGTGTGTACATGTGTGTATGTGTGTATATATGTGCGTGTATTTATGCATGTGTGTACATGTGTGTGTGTATGTATGCGTGTGTGTATATGTATGCATGTGTGTACATGTATGTGTATTTATGCATGCATGTGTGTATATATGTGTATGTATGTATGCATATGTATGTGTATGCATGTATATTTGTGTGTGTATATGCATGTATGTATGTGTGTGCGTATGTATTTCTATATCTCTCTCCATTTGTCTCTCTCTTTATCTTTATATTTTTCATATCTCCCTCTATTTTTCTATCTTTCATCTCTCTTTATTTCTTTCTCTATCTTCCTCTCTTTCATCTTTATTCATCTCTCTCTCTCTCTTTCTTTTTCTCTCTCTATTTGTCTCTCTCTATCAATAGAGAATAAAAAAATCACTTACAGGTATGTCCCTCTTTTGGATCATTGTCATCAAAGCGTAATGTATGTCCTCTATCGCGGAACTCTAAAGAATCAACGCCAAAAACCTTCTGCAAAATGATAGAGAAGAAAAATTATCAAACATAAAGCATAGAGAAAGATAAAGGGTAAGAGTACATGCACTAGTTACCAAGATGCGAGATCTAGAGAGAGAGTGTGTGTGTAGAAAGAGATCTATGTGTGTGTGTGTGTGCACAAGACAATGTAGGTCACAATTGAGTTCGCGCACGCAAGTTGGACATAAGCAAGCAGTACTCAGTGTAAAACATGTGCAAAATGTTGAGTTCTGCTTTCGGGTTCCCGGTATGTTTAAAACGCGGCCTAGGTATAGGCATCGGTATGGGTGCCAATATAAACATTGGTAATTTATAGTAAATTATCGATGCTTGTATAGATGCTTATACTGATGCCTATATTGATGCATATACCGATGCCTATACTGACGGTGGCAATACATCTCGAGGATCTGTTTTAAATGGTCATAGCGACGGTCAAGTTACCATTGGTATGCTTCAGTGCATTTTTCCAATGTTTATAGTGACGCCAGGGATGACCGTAGATATAGGAAGCATCCATATGACCCTCATATGTTGTAGTGGAAATGAATACATATCAAATGACCTCAGTAGCTTTCTAAAAAGTCATGGAATTTGATAAGATTTTCCACGCATGTACACACCACACCAACATGGCATTGCTGAATGCAAAAATAGTCATATTGCACAAATAGTAAGAGCCTTGATGGTTGATATCAATATGCCTCATTGTTATTGCACTACAACATATGAGGGGCATACCAACTTTGTCCATACCCACGATCAAGCCTCCGCATCAGTATGACCATTGAAAATGGTTGAAAGCAGCACGTAAGCCATACCAAGGGTGATTTGATAATTGGTATAGCCACTAAAAATAAACGGCGAGTATATGCATCGAAAAATAACATTGTCGATATAGTCATCAATATATGTAGGCATAAGTGTCATGTCAGTATAGGTGCCGATACAAGCATACGTAATTTCGTAGAAATATTGATGCTCATACTGATGCCTATACCAATGCTTGTGCTAATGGTACATTTATCATAACCGGAATTGAGAGCAAAAATTCGACATTTGTTCACATTTTGAACTCAGTTCTGCTATTGTTGAGTTTGCATTGTGACCTGCATTGTGATAATATTGTGTATATACACACACACACCTCTCTCTCTCTCTACACACAACTCTCTCTCTAGATCTCAAATTTTGGTAAGTATCGTGCATATTCTTGCACTCTTTCTCTTTCTTTGTGTTTTCTCTTTTCTAGGTTCTCTTCTCCTTAGTTATGCAAGAGCTTTTTGGCATCGGTTCTTTAGAATTTGATGAGGGACAACATTAAGTGGGCTTTGACAATAATGATCCGAAGAATTACATCGATGTAAGTGATTATTTTGTTCTCCATTGACATAGAGAGAGAGAGAGAGATGAGAGAGAGCCTGATGAATGGGAGAGAAAATAAGAGAGAGAAAATAAAAGATAGAGATACATATAGACACCTAGATTTAAATGATTGTTTTGTTTTTTATTAGAGAGAGAGATAAGAGAGAGAGAGAGAGAGAGAAAGAGATAGAGAGAGGGAGAGAGAGATGAAAGAGAGAGATAAGGAGAGAGAGAAAGTGAGATACACACACATACTCATGTATATGCATGGATACATACATCGAGACATATGCACACATGCATATGCATTCATATAAACAAACACATATACACACATATGCATACATACATCCACACACATTTGTATGCACATATTCATACACATGTACATACAAATAGATATGTATATATTATATACACTCTCACATGCATACACATAGATACATACATACACATAGATACATATGTGTACACACACATACATACACATGCATACACATACTCACATACATATTACATACACACGTGCATATTCATACATATGCATGCATGCATGTATTCATATATACATATGCATACACACATATATATATACACACACACTCACATATGTACATAGACACTCACATACATTTTACATCCATGCATACACACACACACATGCCTGCAAACATGCATACGCATACATACATACACACACATATGCATACACACATATACATACATACATGTACACACACATGTATGCATACAAACATGCATATGCATACATACATACATACATACATACACACACATATGCATACATAGATACATACATACATGTACACATATACATATACATAGATGTATACACATGCATACAGACATATACATGTTTTAGGGTTTAGGGTTTTAGGATTAGGCATTTGGGCTTCTACATACATACACACATGCATACACACACATACACATAAACACAAATAATAGGTATACACATACACAAATATATACACATGCATACACATATATACATGTTTTAGGTCTAGGTCTTTAGGATTAGGGTTTTACGATCTTTACACATGCATACACACATAAACACATAAACAAACATAATACATATGATCATATACATAAATATACACATGCATACACACATATACATGTTTTAGGTCTAGATCTTGAAGAGTCAGGTTTTAGGGTTTTTACACTCACATACACACGTATACACATATACACATATACACATATACATACATAATACATATACACATACACATATGTACACATGCAGACACACATATACATGTTTTAGTTGTAGGTCTTTAGGATAAGGTTTTTAGAGTTTTTACACTCACATATACACATATACACACATAATACATATACACATACACATTTATATACACATATACATGTTTTAGTTCTAGGTCTTTAGGATTAGGGTTTTAGGGTTTTACACTTGCACATACATGAATACACACATAATACATATGCATACACACATATATATACACATTCAGACACACATATATATGTTTTAGGTCTAGGTCTTTAGGATTAGGGTTTTAGGGTTTTTACACTTGCGTACACACATATATATACACATGCAGACACACACATGCATATACACATTTTAGGTCTATTCTTTAGGATTAGGGTTTTAGGTTTAATATTAGTATATATAATCAAATACATGTAAAAAAAGGAAAATAAATTAAAATTTGTAAATATTGTAATTAAATGTATGTAAAAATTAAGGAAATATCACAATACATTGAATATATATAATTAAATATCTCAAAAGTAGGGAAAACAATATATATTTAAATATGTGAAAATTAGGGAAAAATATTACCATTTGTAAATATTTGAATTGGTGAAAAAACTTCAAATGTGTAAATATTTTATTTAAATGTATGTAAAAAATAGGGAAAAAGGAGAATTAAAATATATACAAAAAAGTATAAAAATTAGAAGTTTATGTTTTTTAGGGTTTTTATGTATATATAAATAAATTTACCAAAAACAACATTTTAGGACTTTTACATACAAACATATACACATACAGACACATATATAGAAATATATAAGAAATTAGGGTATTATAATTAAATTAAACATATAAAGCTAAATATTAGAAAATATAGTTTTAAGATTAACATTAATATATATTGATTATATATATGTAAAAATAGGAGAAAATTAGAATATGTAAATATTTTAATTCAATGTATGTACAAATTAAGGAAAAAATAAGAATATGTAAAATATATATAATAAAGTCGTTAAAAAATAGGTCATTAGATTTTTAGGATTTTTTATATCTCTAAAATTAAATATATAAAAAATAAACTTTTTGGATTTTTATATACAAACATATACATAAATAGAAATATATATACAAATATATAAAAAATTAGTATATGTATGATTAGATACTAAAAAGAAAAGTTTTAGGATTAATATTAGGATATGTAAACTAGAATATAAATAATTAGGAAAAAAATCAAAAGATGTAAAATATATATAATTGATTATATATATATATATATATATATATATTCATATTCAAATATATGAAAAATAGGATTTTATGTTTAAAAATAGAAATTAGGGTTTTAGAATTAAAATTAAAATATATAGTTAAGTGTATCATATATTAAATGTCCTAACCTCTCCAAGTGGTATCAGATGGCATCTTTCGATCCGGAGGAAAGAATGACATATCTTGCACTTAGTGCAAGTATCAGAATTTTTGAAAACGATAGCTAACTATTGCATGTGTTAGAGAATATGGATCCTCTAATAAAAGTAAACTATAACATCCCAATGTTGTTCGCCACAAAGAAGGGCCATTTATTATTAGCTCTCATTGTGCCAGGTACGTATAAGGTAAAAAACATGGATGTATACCTTGGACCACTTGTGAAAGAGTTGCACACTTTATGGGAGGGGATTCCTATGTGCGACACGGCTGAACCTATAAGAAGACAAGATGTTCAAGTGCAAGGCATACTTATGTGGATGATGCATGACTGACCTGATTATGGTGAATGTTCAGGTTTATTGAATTCGCGTTACCATGCTTGTCCCATATGCGGACTATTACATAAAGCACACTACTCCAAAGCACTTTGAAAACTTTTCTATGAAGGACATCATGGATATCTACTTGATGGACATGTTTTATGTTGTCGGGATGAACTCCCTTAGGGAAGTGTGCATGAGTTTTTTCAAAGTTCATTGATTTTATGATTTTTGTATGATGTTTTGATCAAGAGAGGGGTATATTATGTGCATGTTTTGGCAGATTTGATTGATTGTGAGATGTGAAACCATGTTAAATATGTACGTTAGAACTGTGTGTGTAAAGAGCTAACTTTTGACTCATAAACCCCCAGGTTTGACCCTTAAAAACCCCTAAAAACGTGACTTTACCCATGAGAACCCAGCCTGAATCCTTGGAAACCCTTGGAGTTTAGGTCCAAAGTATAAATAAACCCTTGAATTGACGTGCTTCAGTTAATTATAGGCAAACCCTTAATTTCCCTGACCAAAAACCTTAATTTGGACTCTTGAAATTGGCTTTTAGCCCAAGTCCAAACCCTTAGATTAGTTAATCCTTGTATATATAGTGTGAAACCAAACCATTAGTCTAGGAAAACTAAAAAAGGAGAAAAATAAAAAATGGAAATAAAGGGTGTGATTTTCCCAAAATAGCAGATGAACATGCAAGAGGATTCTGGAATTAGAAAGTTGAGTAAGGAGGTTAGAAGATTCTAGAGAAGTCCTAGAGAGAGGGAACCTATAAATAGGTTTCCAGACATCATTTTTTTCTCCCCATCGAACTTCTTTATGCATCTTTTCTCTAGGTTTTTGTGTGGATTCTGGAGTAAAGAGAAGAGAAGTTATTGCCAAGGATACTTGAAGAAAAGAAAGGACCGAACTAAAGTTGGAAGAAAAGCTTGGACCACAAAGACCGAAGCGGAGTCTCGTGGCAATCTTCTCGCACTGTAGCGGGAGACCTACCTTATATTTGGTCAATTCGCACCATAGCAGTGGCATATTGTATCACCATACCGCACTGTAGCAGCTTTCTGTATCACCGACCCGCACTCTAGCGGGGATCATTGTATCACCGAGATTTTATTGGACAACTTCATAGGCATTTCCATTGTATCATTGAGCTTTGTCTACACACTGATCCGGTGACTTCAATCTTCTTAGCGTGGTAGTTGGATATTCTCGCTCCCGATGCCTACGGTCTTATGCATACGCACATTCGCTCGTCTCTTCCGAGGGCAAGGGCCTACGACGATCGCCATACCAGAGAGAGGGCGAGGCGCTAGTGTGCAGACTCTGCTCGCCCGGATGTGGGAAGGATGCACACAAGGGGCCCGATCTAACCCCATGCCGGCTCTTCCCATCACCTAACTCCTTCCCAACAACGTGAAGGGCAATTTTCTCGACAAGCACAATCGCAAATGAAAGCAAACGATTGGAAGTAGTTGTGGGATAAAGAATATGGGAGAGATGTTGTAGAAGATAATACTTAGCATGAAGGAAAGAAAAGCACAAAGGTAGTAGTTGGAAGAGTAGATGGCTGGACACACCACTTTCACAAGCAAAGACAAGAAGTGGAGATATCTCTAAAGAAGAAGAGGAACTTGCAAAGGTGCGTGATTGGGATTATTTTAAATATGGTGCACTATGGTCTCTTGGATGACTTTTAGGATTGCATGAACAGACAAAAATAGGTCTACTTTTGATAGTGGGGTGATGGTGAACGTTTTCCAAAAATGTAGAGCTAGTGCAAGAAAGGACAATGTTTAAGAAGGCCAACTTGAGTATTATGGCATGATTTAAGATATCTTGAAGATTACTTTCTATTTAATGTAAAAAGGTTCAAAGTAGTCACCTTTGGGAGAAACACAACAATGAGGTGTGATAAGAGTGGTTTGCTTCAGCTAGACTCCTTAAATGTAGAAACAGATGAAACAAATACTTTTGTACTTCTTGAACACTATGAGAAGGTTGTCCTTATGCTAGATTTGAAACAACCAGATTGGATATTTGTTTTTACAAGTCTCCCCAAGTACCAGATAAATTAGTGAGAACATAAACGTAGAAGAAATTCCATCCATGGTGGACTCTTAGGTTCATCCAATAGTTGAGGTGGAAGAGATCATTGTTTGAGATGAAGAGGTCTTTCAACAAGACTAGATACACGATAAATCCCTGGACAAGATGTTGTATGAGAACCATGATGAAGAAGGAGATAGCATACCAAGAGATCTAGAAGTCACCAATGTAGAGATGGATATTCCGTGTGCATGATATCTCCAAGGGGATGCTGGAATAGAAGATTTCTGAACAAAATATTTATATGTACTAATTTATGTTTATTGCTTTTTCTATGTTTTTGTTGTACATTACTAACAATGGGAGACAGTCTACTCACTCCACATTCCATGATAGAGGAGCAATTCTTATATTTTATATCTCAAGCATCTCCTACTTAAATGGTCACAACATCACAATACTTTATTGCTCGTGGTAGCACTCCCTTCAACCTCACTCATGGTGGCCTCACTCCCACTAGTGTCACTCCCGCGAACGGTGCTAACCCTCGGTGCAGCTCTCGCTAGCGTCACTCTTGCAGGTGGGGCTACTCGTGCCAGAGGTGCTCCTAGCTCTATGACTCTAGCATGACTGCCTTCTTAGCCATTGCCTAGTGGCTCTAGAAGTAGACATATGCATTCCAAATCTCAGCATGATATAGGTACTAGTCAGTCTTGTCGGTCAAGGTCACGTGTTGGAGGAGGAGGCGGATGTTGTGGAGGCATTGTGATGGATGTTGTGACTCCCACTTCTACTCCTAGAGCGATTAGGTCGGATGCAGGTAACCTACGTTGTACACCACGTACACCTTGGGGTGCGCATGACCATGATGACTGCAAGGTATATCATATATGTGATGGAGATTGTCTAATGGATGTGGCCCAAAATGTCATGCATCACTGCATACAGCAGGTTTTCTCCGTGCAATTTGGACATTCTATCGTGTTGAAATGAAGTGAATAGGATAAAGATGGAAAACATTATATCAAAGAGGTGATCTATCACGAGTACCAGACAACACCTCCACCTCTTACTTTGAGTTTCAAGTGGATTCAACACATAGCACATGAGGTGATGTACCATCCATGATCTGAGGCTTGTGATGCTTTCCAAGGAGGTTTATGGAAGCCTATATGTTTAGATATTGAGGAGTGGGGGTATGATTTGTGATTAGTAGTAGCAAAATCCTGACCGATATCACCAGCAATGAGATGCGATGGGCACACGACTAGATACGGTCTGACCATCACATTCGGGGAGCAGTAGATATGGTACCATGCATCATGAGTTTGTGAATATCATTTTCATTATTGAACTTACTTGTGTTAAGCACATCATGTATGTTCATCTAACATTTTGCATATGTGTTGCAAGAATTGGCAATGGGTCAACCTTCCACATGAGCCGAAGAGGCTTATGGATATTGTCATGGATTGGTTGCAATGTTGGAGGACTTGGAGCAATGTAGTGCCATCATTTCATGGGAGCATCTATGATGAGGTGAGCTTATAAACTTGGTTTGGTATTTCTAGTTGTTGTTTACACTATCATGTCAATTTGTCTTATTTCAGACATATGGTTTATTGTAGGACTACAGATATAGATGTTGTGATCCCTCTTGGCATATGTATGGTAGTGCTTTGCCATAATTTTGTATTACACTCATATATGGCAATTGTGCACTATAAATTTGTATTAGGTTCCTATATGGTAGTGCTTTGTAACATTTTGTATTTGGCTAATATATACCAATGGTTTTCCACACTTTTGTACATGGTTCATTCATGGAATATATATCTCTTTATCACACTTTTGTACATGGTTCATGATTCATTCTGATCATCTATTTTGTGTCTCATAGTGTTTTTTGTTATCAAATTGTGTTTTGGTTGCTGGTCATCTAAGCACTATATCGGCAACCAATAGAGTACATGTTACATGTACTCATTTTTTTTGGGAAGAGCATATTGTCTTTTGCTACACAACAGCATGGAAATGTTCTTGCAGTAAGAGACAACACACTTTGCTCAAAAAGAATTTTGTAGATTTGGTCATCGATATAAGTGTCAATATGAGCGTCGGTATTAAATATGAGCGTCGGTATTAAATATGAGCATCGGTACTTCCATCGAAATAGCAATGCTTATACGGATGCTTATAATGATGTTTATACCAGCAACCATACATATCGATGAAGATATAGAGCTCTATATTGGCACTTCTATAGTTTACGGACATTTATATCGACATATATACTAACATTTATATGGAGAATTTAGTATCAAGATTCATACCAATGCTTACACAGATGTCATGGTAGAAATAGTCCCGTTCATTGTGCCGGTATAGGCACTGCTATACACCTGATGTGATCTAGTGTTAGGCACAAGTTGTGCACACTATTGTATACATCGTGAACAAAGTCTGACTCCTATTGTACATGAAGTTACACCTAAAGAGAAGATTAGAGGTAAAAGTGGAAAGTTATCACATCTAAAAGTATTTGGTTGTATCACATATGTACATGTTCAAGATGCATTGAGGATGAAGCTTGATCGAAATGCAAAAAAAGAAAAAAAAAAGTATCTCGACTAGCTACTCCCCTGAGCAAAAGGGATATAAATGCTATAACCGACTCACACAATGGGTGGGGGCAAGCAAAGATATAGTGTTGGATGAAACATGAAGCTTGTATGTAGATGCCAAAGAAGGACTTAATGGTGACTTAAATTACAAAGAAAATGCTAAAAATGAAGTGTAGAATCTCAAGTTTTGAGTGGACCTAATGCATTTGTTGGGAAAGACGGATGGACACTCCAAGAGAATGAGTAGGTACTGCCAAATCTTGCTTTGTACCAGCCCTTTGATGCTTCAGAGTTGATAAGTGGACCTCCTTAGCTTTCCAATGACACCATAAAATGGCCGATGTACTTTGGAAATGGTGCATGTAAAGATTGAATCAAAACAGACAACTTTGAATCTTAAGCTTAAAGGAAAACCTTCTATTTTTTACTTGACAGCTACTGGATCTTTTGCTCAGTATGACCAACACAATAGGAATTGGAAAACTTCCTTTTCGGGGTATCTAATTAGCTTAGCAAGCTAAATATTCGAAGTGGAATGATGTAAAAAGATTAACTATGCTCAGAGAAATCAATTTAGCAAGTAAACCTTTACCCCCAATTGTCTAGGACTATTGCAGACCTTGATGAGTGATCATCTCGACAAGTGTTTCTCTCAAATGGCTAAATAGAATCTCTTCAAATTTTATAGCATGTAGAAAACTTTGCGCTGGTTCCATCAAGCTTTAGAACTTTGAATTTGGTGGAGAAATACCTGGGATATGCTCTCCACAAGTTGACAGACTTTCAAGTACTATGACAGAGAACTCAGAAATGAACAATGTAGATATATGTATTAATGAACACTTGTATACAATGCCATTGGCATGAAGATCATTGCCTAATGGTGTAGATAGGTGTGGGCTAGAGTGTAGGCCTCACACACACTTAGAAATGATAGAGATGAGCTCGAGATATGAGTCTTCTATGCACGACTTTTTGAGTTGACCTTATATAGTGATTTAGTTCAAAGTTTGAATTTGAATTCAAACTTTGGCTCTCTTTAATCAAGCTCCTACATCCTAGGAGATATTCCATCTACTTGATTGATGCTTTACAACTAATAAAGTTCAGGAGATTTCCTTGGTAGGTGTTTACAAAGATCCCAAAGTCAAAAAGTTACTTTTAGAAACAAGTAAAGTGGTAACTAACCACTAGTATTTGTTCCTATGCTTTTCCATATGTATATGGACTTCAAGGTATCCTTCAAGCCAAATGTGTAGGTTTGTGAATTGCACCAACAGCTCCCCGTCAAGCCAAACATTTTGGCTTGGTCTTCATTCTTCAATCTTCATGTATATCCTGCAATCCAATCATTACTTTGAACCTACAAAGTTTGGTTCCATCCAAAGCTTTAGTCAACAAATCTGCACATTGCATGTTGGTTGATACATAGGTTAGTTGAATGTCCTTCCTTAATAACTTCTCTCTCACATAATGGTAATGGACCTCTATATGTTTGGTCCTAGCATGATAGATGGGATTAGCTGCAAGGTGAAGTGAGCTTGTATTGTCTCCAAAGATTATTGGTGACGTAGTATATAAACCTCA
The DNA here is from genome assembly GCA_020310875.1 of Ceratopteris richardii. Lineage (NCBI taxonomy): Eukaryota > Viridiplantae > Streptophyta > Polypodiopsida > Polypodiales > Pteridaceae > Ceratopteris > Ceratopteris richardii. The sequence goes on along the minus strand of CM035440.1, from coordinate 66,803,285 downwards.
TTCTGTATACAATAACGTGATCCATCTGGCTTCTTGGGTAGCATTAGCCAATCCTCTATACTCTACCTATGTAGAAGATAAAGAAACAATAGGTTGCTTCTTCGAAGACCATGATATTGGCTCATCACTTGCAAATAAAATGTATCCAGAAGTGCTTCTCCTATCATCATTGCATCCTGCCCAATCTGCATCTGAGTAGATCTTAATATCTAAGTCTCAAGTGTAGGGAAAATACAAACCATGATGTTGTGTACCCTTGAGATACTTTTGAATTCTTTTGGCAGCTTCTAGGTCAGGTACCCTTGGCTCGTGCATAAACTGACTTAGCACACTAACTCCATATGCAATATCTATCCATGTTAAGGTAGAATAGTTCAAACTTTCAACTATGCTTTGATAACCTGTAACATCATTAACTTCATCACCTTCGTGTGCACTTAGTTCTAGGTTTACCTCCATTGGAGTACTTGCAACTTTGGCATCCTACAAATGAAATTTCTTCAACATATCTTGTATGTACTTTTTCTGAGTAATGTAGATTCGAGAGTTAGTATAGACTAACCCAAGTCCAAGAAAATACTTTAGTAGGCCAAGATCATTGATCTTGAACTCCTTCATCATCTGGTTCTTGATTTGTCTGATTCCATTGACATCATTACCTGTAGGTATGATATCATCAACATATACACATAGGTATATTACCTTTGAATTACTTCTCTTGATGAATAGAGAAGTGTCTGCCTTGCTCATGACAAAACCTTGGTCTAGGTATGAGGTTAACCTGTGATTCCATGCCCTAGGTGCCTGCTTTAATCCATAAAGAGCCTTATTCAATTTTCATACATATGTTACCTTATTAAGATCCTCATAGCCAGGAGGTTGTGACATATATACGTCCTCTGAAATCCATCCATTCAAGAAAGCATTTTTGGCATCCAATTGGTACATGTTCCAATTTTTTGATGCAGCCACACTTACCAACACTCTGATGGTTGGCATCTTGGCCACATGTGAGAATGTTTCTTCATAGTCAATGCCTTGGGTTTGTGCAAAACCCTTGGCCACCAATCTGGCTTTGTACCTGTTAATTGACCCATCAGAATTTCTTTTGATTTTATAGATCCATCTGGATCCAATTACCTTCATGGACTCTTTCTTTGGAACTAGTTCCCATGTGTTACTTTCCTCGAGTGATTCAATCTCCTCATCCATAGCTTCCTTCCATTCTGTCTTGGTTATGGCTTCTTCATATGATCCTCGTTCTTCAATTGAAAAATCTTTGGCAAGATAAATAGAGTGTTTAGTAACAAGAGATGTATCATACCCAAACCTGATAGGTTTTTTGCTTTCCCTTTGTGTTCTTCTGATTGATTGACTTGAAGATTCAGGTATGTCTTCAAGTTTCTTCATCTTCATTTTTCCCTTGGATTTCCATGCCTTGAATTCTTCAAGGTTGATAATGTCTTCATCATCTAAATTTGAGTCTTCATTCTAAGTAGGTTCCTCCTTAGCAAGACTTGGAAACTCCTTCTCCAAGTCATAGGGTAGTTTAAACTTCCTGCATTCATTCTCATACCAAGAATCATTTTCATCAAACACAACATCTCTACTTACCATGAATCCCTTATTTGAAAGGTTGTAAAACTTGTATCCTTTTTTATTCAGATCATATCCAATAAGGATACACTTCTCAGCCTTGGGGTCTAGCTTACCTCTTATCTCAGAAGGAATGTGTACATATGCTACACATCCAAATATCCTGCAATGGTCTAGTGAGGGTCTCTTACCATGCCATTGTTGGAGCAAGTCTATGACAAGCCTAAGTATTGGCTTGAGTTCCACAAAGTTTTAGAAGAAGCTTTAAAAAGAAGACTATGTAAAGTTCACTTGTGAACTACCTCTTGTAATTTTTTGGAGAGTTTACTTAATGTAAAAGTAAGAGAATCTTAAGCGGTTGAGTCCACATGATCAAGAATGGAAAGAGGAGCCACGAATTCGTGATTTGTGGTAGGTAGAGAATCAAATCAATCATTGATTGATTGGAGAGTGATTGAGGGAAGTTAGCCTCCCAAACTCAACTATAAATAGATGGCAATTTTAGTCGTGGTTAGAGAGACCTATGTGAAGACCTCCAAGAGCTGAGCTTTATGCCATATCAAGGTGTGATTCCAAGGCACACATATGTATCAGTAAGTCATTGTATTGTACAAGCACTATACTTTCATTTTCATGATTATTTGAGTTCATCTTTCCATGTTCTTGTGAAGTGTACTACTCACTGCCATATCTCTCAGTTTTCTCAGTCAGCTTGCAGAGATGTTTTCTCTGAGCTTGGTGCATCATTTTCAGTGAATTAACTTGGTAAAGTTACCTCTTTAAGTCTACTATATGCTCACAAATTTTCATGTCATTTGAATGTTGCAATGTTCATTTATGTTCAGTTGAAGTCAACAGTGTTTGTGCATTTTCACTTCTCTATCAGGTACCCGACTTTTTCACTCATCTTGTCAGAGGTGTTTCTCAGTGGTTACTTACCCAAAATCCGTGATTTAAAGCTTTTTGGATTTAGCTTACTGTCTAGTATAACCATACAAATGTTCATAATCATTGAAGTCCTACATTTTGAGTTATGTTGATTTTCTGCTCATTGGTCTCAAACTGTAGCAGCCCGTGAAAATCGGGATGATGTCATCACTTGTTAAAACTCATTCTCAGTGTGTGGTTTATTATTTTTGATGCGATTACTCTTGAAAGTTAGCTCTTTAAGTTACCTAGACTTTCCCAAGAGGAATTAAGCTAATTACTGTTGTGCTCAGAGAATTATGTCAAACACTCGACAGGTATATGAACCAAGAATAGCAAGTTTTCACCTTTGAGCTAACTCCAACTTATCTGTTTTGATCTATCTTTTTGACAGTGATCTTCCAAGGTACATAGGGTGTCTAATACATCCATTGGCAAGCTAAAAGGGCCCGCCATATACTTCTGGAGTTCATTTGGCTGGTGTAGATCAAGGATTTTGCAACACCTCTTCATCTTCAAGCACATACCTATCCATCTCTTCACAGTGGTATCAGAGCAAGGTTGGACAACATGGCAGATGGATTTCCTTCATCAATTGACAAATTGGACAGAGGTAACTACTCAGCTTGGTCATTAAGAATGGAAGCCTATCTCCAAGGTAGAAGTTTATATGGTTATGTGGCTGGAGATGAAGTTATGCCAAGTTTCAGGAACAAAAGTCAACCAACACAAGAAGAGCAAGAAAGATTGAGCACATGGTGCTCCAAGGATGCACTTGCAAGGTCTTATCTCCTCAACTCTATCTCAGATTTTTTGTTGCCTCACATTAGAAGTTGTAAGACATCTCAGGAAGTGTGGGATGCACTTGAAGCTTTCTTTTCTTCAAGTACTAAAGCTAGGAAGCATCAACTATGGCTGGATTTCACAACTCTCAAGAAGGCTCCCAAACAAAATGTGACTGATTTTGTCACAAAGGTCAAGGACATAGTGGATCAGTTGGGAAGCATTGGAGAGGTAATAGATGAAGAGCAAATTGTAAGGCAGGTCATCAATGGCTTGAAGGCAGATGACAAGTGGGAAGCATTCACCACAGCTATCGATTTGTACATGGACATGCATGTACCTGATTTCAACACACTCATTGGACAACTACTTACTCAAGAGGCAAAGCTTATCAAAAATGGAGAAAGCTCTAAAGGTAATCAATCTTCAGCTTTATACACTGATAAAAGCAAGTCCAAAGATAACAAAGGAAAGGCAAAGAAAGTGGATGATGAAGCAGGTACATATCAAGCTAACTATGCAGGTAGAGGAAGACATGGCAGAGGTAGAGTAAGAGGAGGTACACAAGGCAAGGGGAGATCCCAAGACTCCAACTCATGTTCTATTTGTGGATTAACTAATCATACAACTGAAAATTGCTTTAGGAATTCCAAGAATCAAAGAGGCAAAGGATACAATAGAGGAAGTTATGGCTACTCAAGAGGAAGGTTCAACAACTACCATGGCAACTACAACAACTACAATCATTCAAACTATCAAGGAGGCTACAAAGGAAGGAGAGACTACAATAACTACACAGAAGACTCAAACAAAGAGGATCCATTATTGATCATGAACATGGCTATGCCAAAAGGTAAATCTGATGAGCATGTTTTCTACATAGATTCAGGTTGTTCAAATCATGTGGCAGGAAATGTGGCACTCCTATCAGATTTAGAAGATCCAAGGAATAAGCATGAGGTACAAACAGGAGATGATACAAAACATCATGTGGAGAAAATAGGCAATGTCAAAGCACCTGATGGAAACATCAACCTACTCAGTAAGGTACTCTATGTCCCTACCATTACAAAGAATTTGATAAGTGTTGGGCAGATAGTAGAGAAAGGGTTGCAAGTCAGGTTCATAAAGGCAGGAGTATTTGTTGAAGATCCAAGTCAAGGATTCAGAAGAATTGCAAAAGAAGTGGGTAGTCTCAACTATGCCACATTGACAAGAGTAGATATATGTTACAATGTGAGTGTGCTAAGTCAATTTATGCACACACCAAGGAAACCACATATGAATGCTGCCAAAAGGATTCTCAAGTATCTTAAAGGAACCATAAAAGAAGGACTTTATTATCCTTATGTATCTGATTTAGGTTTGAAGCTATTTTCTGATGCAGATTGGGCTGGCTCCAAGGAAGATAGAAGGGGCACTTCATGTTATCTTACCTTTGCAGGTTCAAAGCTTATTTCATGGTCATCCAAGAAGCAACCCACAGTTGCTCTCTCTTCTACTAAAGCTGAATATAGAGGTCTTGCCATAGCTACACAAGAAGCTATGTGGATTAAGACATTATTCAAAGATCTTGGATTGGAGTTTGGAACTCCAACTATTTTTTATGACAATATGAGTTCTATTCATTTGGCTGCTAATCCTATTTTTCATGCAAGGACTAAACATATTGAAGTTCATTATCACTATGTACGAGAAAAGGTTCTAAGCAAAGAGATTCAAATATCATATGTGTCCACTCATCAACAATGTGCAGATATTCTAACCAAAGCATTGGATGGTACAAAGCTTTGCAAATTCAAGGCTATGATTGGTTTGCAGGTAATCTTGGAAGATTGAAGACCTCAAGCATACTTGGCTTGAGGGGGAGCTGTTGGAGCAAGTCTATGACAAGCCTAAGTATTGGCTTGAGTTCCACAAAGTCTTAGAAGAAGCTTTAAAAAGAAGACTATGTAAAGTTCACTTGTGAACTACCTCTTGTAATTTTTTGGAGAGTTTACTTAATGTAAAAGTAAGAGAATCTTAAGTGGTTGAGTCCACATGATCAAGAATGGAAAGAGGAGCCACGAATTTGTGATTTGTGGTAGGTAGAGAATCAAATCAATCATTGATTGATTGGAGAGTGATTGAGGGAAGTTAGCCTCCCAAACTCAACTATAAATAGATGGCAGTTTTAGTCGTGGTTAGAGAGACCTATGTGAAGACCTCCAAGAGCTGAGCTTTATGCCATATCAAGGTGTGATTCCAAGGCACACATATGTATCAGTAAGTCATTGTATTGTACAAGCAATATACTTTCATTTTCATGATTATTTGAGTTCATCTTTCCATGTTCTTGTGAAGTGTACTACTCATTGCCATATCTCTCAGTTTTCTTAGTCAGCTTGCAGAGATGTTTTCTCTGAGCTTGGTGCATCATTTTCAGTGATTTAACTTGATAAAGTTAGCTCTATAAGTCTTCTATATGCTCACAAATTTTCATGTCATTTGCATGTTGCAATCTTCAGTTATGTTCAGTTGAAGTCAACACTGTCTGTGCATTTTCACTTCTCTGTCAGGTACCCGACTTTTTCACTCATCTTGTCAGAGGTGTTTCTCAGTGGTTACTTATCCAAATTCAGGGACTTAAATTTTTGTAGATTCAGCTATCCGTCTAGTATAGCCATACAAATTTTCATAATCATTGGATTCCTAAATATTGAGTTATGTGGAGTTTTCTGCTCACTAGTCTCAAACTATAGCAGCCCGTGAAAATCGGGATGATGTCATCACTTGTTAAAACTCATTCTCAGTGTGTGGTTTATTATTTTTGATGAGATTACTCTTGAAAGTTAGCTCTTTTATTTAACTAGACTTGCCCAAGAGGAATTAAGCTAATTGCTGCTGTGCTCAGAGAATTATGGCAAACACTCGACAGGTGTATGAACCAAGAATAGGAAGTTTTCACCTCTGAGCTAACTCCAACTTATCTGTTTTGATCTATCTTTTTGAGAGTGATCTTCCAAGGTACATAGGGTGTCTACTACATCCATTGGCAAGCTAAAAGAGCCCACCATATACTTTTGGAGTTCATTGTGGCTGGTGTAGATCAAGGATTTTGCAACACCTCTTCATCTTCAAGCACATACCTATCCATCTCTTCACAGCCATGCTTCATAAGGTGTCATCCCATCAAGGGATTTTCATGGTAACCTATTTATGAGATAAGTGGCAGTAGAAACACTCTCTGCCCATAAATAGTTAGGTAACGTTTTCTCATTCAACATTGACCTAGTTGTTTCAACAATCAACCTATTTCTTCTCTCAGCTACCCTATTATGTTCAGGAGTATAACTTGTGGTGATTTCTCTCTTAATGCCTCTATCGTACAAGAATGCTTCAAACTCATTGGAGAAGTACTCACCTCCTCCATCTGACCTTAGCCTCTTTAGATTCTTCCCTGTCTGATTCTCAACAACTGCAAGATATTTTTTAAAATAGTTAAACACTTCATCCTTGTGCTTCATGAAGTATAATATAGTCCAACTGCTATAATCATCAATAAAAGATACAAAGTACCTTGATCCTGAGATTGAGGGGTCTTTGCTTCGTCCCCATACATCTGTATGAACAAGCTCTAGGTAGTCCTCATGTATGTATCCTTTCCTTGAGAAGGGTAACCTGTGAGACTTCCAAATTGACAAGCACTACATTTATATATCATATGTTGTTTGGAAACATTGGGTATTCCAATTACACATTGATCCCTGCATATCTGTTTCAATGTTCTTTCTCCTACATACCCTAATCTTTTATGCCAAATCTCAAGCTCTGAAAGTGTTTGGTCTTTATAACTATATAGTGCAATATTCTTTGTGTCTTCTAGCTCAAAAGTAAAAAGTCTACCTGATTTTTCTCCTTTTGCTATTCTCTTGAACCCATGCCTTGGATCCTCCACAAATGCTCCAAATTGGTTGAATCTGACTTGCAAACCTTTCTCCATAATCTGTCCATAGAGTACCCTACTCAACAAGTTTTGAATTCCATCACAAGTCTTAACATTTCCAACTTTAACTACTGAGTGCTTGGTGTCATCACATGTTTGTACTTGATGCTTACCTTTTGGTTCATCAAGGTCAGAAAGTAGAGCTACATTGCCAGCCACATGATTTGAACATCCTGAGTCAATGTAGAATAGGTGGTCTTCATTTATACCTAGTTTTGAAGTCATGTTCATGATCAAAAGAGACTCATCTTGCTCTTTTGTATAGTTGTTGTAGTCCTTTCTGGATTTGAGTCCTCCTTGGTAGTTTCCATTGTAGTTTTTGTTGTAATTGTTGTTGTAGTTGTTGTTGTAGCCTTGGTGATGGTTGAATCTACCTCTTGACTGTGAGTATCCATGTCTTTGATATCCTCTTCCTCTCCGATTCTCGTAATTCTTGAGACACTCATCTGTAGTATGATTTGATAAACCACAAATGTTGCATGGTGAGGAGTTATAGGATCTCCCCCTACCTTGCTTACCTCCTGTGCCCCTTCCTCTTGATAATCTACCTCTCCCTGCATAGTTGACTTGGGAGGTAGTGCCTTCATCCTCTATCTTTTTGTTTTTGCCTTTATCTTTAAACTTACTTTTATTAGTGTATAGGGTAGAAGAGCTATTACCTTTGGATGTATCTCCATTCTTGTTGAGCTTGGCTTCATGAGTGAATAATTGTCCCATGAGAGTGGTAAGGTCTGGAGTCTGCATGTCCATGTAAAGGTCCATGGCAGTGGTGAAGCTTTCCCATTTGTCATCAACTTTGATCCCATTTATCACTTGCCTTACAAATTGCTCTTCTTCAATCTCTTCTCCTATGCTTGCTAACTGATGTGCTACATCTTTAATCTTAGTCACAAATTCTGAAATAGCCTACTTAGGTTGCTTCCTTAATGTGGTGAATTCAATCCACAACTGATTTCTCTAGCCCTTGTGTTGGAAGAAAAGTAGGATGACAAGGTTTTTCAAGTCTCTTGGGATGTCTTACAGTTTCTAATATGTGGCAAAAGAAAATCAGAGATGGAGTTGAGTAAATGAGAACTTGCTAATGCATCCTTAGCACACCATGTGTTGAGATTTTCATGTTCTTCCTTTGTTGGCAATCCTCTTGTTTTGAATGAGGGCAATTCCTCCTCTCTTGAGATGTATCCATAGAGACTCCTTCCATGTGTGATAGTTGTTCCTATCCAATTTGTCAATAAATCAAGGAAAACCATCTCCCATTTCACCTTAGTTTGCTCTGATACAACTGTTGGGAAAGATGGATGGACACTCCAAGAGAATGAGTAGGTACTGCCAAATCCTCCTTTGTACCAGCCCTTTGATGCTTCAGAGTTGATAAGTGGACTGTTGAGAGCATTATGGGCACCCAAGGAGTGACTAGACAAGGAAGCCAGCGGAGAGAGTCAGAGCGAGGTGAAGGAGTAAGTAGACAAAGTAGTCGACGCAAATCTGGCAGATAGGCCCTTCAAAATTTTCCAAATCAACATCTTGATAACAGTGATCCTTATCACTAACAATCATTGTAAATACCATTTCATATTTTTGTAGCTCCATTTTGTGCAAGCCAAGGAGTCCTTGAGCTTGAGGAGCCTTAGAAGTGCCTACATATCAATTTTCATAATTTGTAGACTCCGTTTAAGCCCTCAAATTGGCCCTGGAACCTAATTTTTAACTAGGCCGGACACTAGGTCTGGACAGGGCCAAAACCTAGTCAAAAACTATAAAAAGAGCTAGAGAGCTCATTTTTGAGATGGGATTGTAATTGAAACGAACTTGTAAGAGCTTTGTGAAAGTAATCTAAAGAACTCCCTTGCTCCTCACTCTTTGTCTTGCCGTGTGTGCGCGTGTGTGTGTATGTGTGTGCATGTTGGTGTGCTTCTCACTCACGCACTTGTGCGTCCACTTGCTCGAGGTCTTCATACCATCCTCACGTCTTCCCGGATTGACATTAAAGGAGGTGCTACTCATCACTGAGCTACACCAAATTTTGGCGCCGTTGCCGGGGATCCAGCTTTGAGGACGAGCGTGTGATGGTAAGACGTGGAGTTGACGCGTTGGAGTTGTAGGTAAACTCTTCACTTTCATCCACTTTCTTGTTTCTTCTACACCATCTTCATCACCATCATCATCATCACCATCTCCCACCTCCATCTCCATCATCGCATAAAATTTTAGTTTTACTATATCTCCTTCCTCCCTTCATTTCCCTCATTTCACTTGTGAGAGAGAGCGAGAGAGCGAACTGTCGTGTGCTATCTTCTGTATGCTTTTGGAGTTTCTTGCAGGTGTCAGCATCATCATCCCCTCCAGCACGTTGCGCAGGTACGGAAATGTGCAGAACTGTCTCGCAGTCGCCGACTTCTGTCCATCGCGATTGACAGAAATTTTCACCTTTTGGTAAATCTGAGTGCACCACAGTAGACTAGAGACCCTGCACACCACATTCCCACAAAAATTTTTGAAAAATTTGCAAAATTTCAGTCCATCACGATTGACAGCTCTGTCCATCGCGATTGTCTCCTGTCCATCGCGATTGTCTCCTGTCCATCGCGATTGACTGACCCTCTGTCCATCGCGATTGACTGACCCTCTGTCCATCGCGATTGACTCCTGTCCGTCGCGATTGACTGACCCTCTGTCCATCGCGATTGACTCCTTTCCGTCGCGATTGACTGACCCTCTGTCCATCGCGATTGACTCCTGTCCATCGCGATTGACTGAAACCTCTGTCCATCGCGATTGTCTCCTATCCATCGCGATTGACTGAAACCTCTGTCCATCGCGATTGACTGAAACTTCTGTCCATCGCGATTGTCTCCTGTCCATCGCGATTGAGTGAAACCTCTGTCCATCGCGATTGTCTCCTGTCCATCGCGATTGACTGAAACCTCTGTCCATCGCGATTGACTGAAACCTCTGTCCATCGCGATTGTCTCCTGTCCATCGCGATTGATTGAAACCTCTGTCCGTTGCGATTGTCTCCTGTCCATCGCGATTGACTGAAACCTCTGTCCATCGCGATTGTCTCCTGTCCATCGCGATTGACTGAAACCTCTGTCCATCGCGATTGTCTCCTGTCCATCGCGATTGACAGCCAATTTTGGACAAATTTTTTAGGGTTTTTAAATTGAAAAGATGGACTACTTGTGGGCATAAACATCTTACTCCAGAGCACGTAAGGAGGCCTTAGGAAACCAACCTGGGGGAAACCTGTTGCAAAGTGATCCTGTTTGAACCCTATCGTAACCCTAGAACCCTGAACGGTCATAACTTTTCCATACGAAATCCATTTTTTTGAGCTCTAGGGTATTTTGCGTGGATTTTTTGCTAGGGTATTTTGAAGTTGACCATACCCAGGGGGATCAAAGCCAAGGGTCTTAAGAATTGTTTTCCTAAAATTCACTAGGAAAATTAGTGTTTGTGCTATGGGAAGGAGAATCATGGGTTATGTCTTTGGAATTTAATTATGAAAGCTAACTTTGGAACTCTACAGATCTATTGAAAGCATCGAAAGGCGTTCAAAGCAAGTGTAAGTGCAAGCCTTGGAACACGCTTCCTGGGCATTCAAGGGCATCAACACAAGGAAAGGAATTCAAGGTTGGAATACTCTCACTCCCTCTGTCATTTTCTAGCTCAGGTTAAGTACGAATAGTGCTAGAAGTAAGTCAGGGCGACGATAGGCAAGTATCAAGTTGAAGACTACCTAAAAACTCAAGTTCAAGCTAAAAACCTAATCTCTGTACTGTCTATAACATAAAGGAAAAGAACCTAACGTGGAACAATCACTTCCAAGTACGAAAACTACTCAAGTATTCCTGACGACGCAATATCAGACAAGATCATGAACATAATAACTCACTAAAAACGAATCAAGCGACTGAGACCCATTGATCAGCAACGAGGTTGTACTCTGGGCAAAAATTGGGCTACTTAACTAGGCATATGAACCTTAGATCAGGGCGACATCTAGTAAGGGATAGACAAAGCCTTAGGTCATCAGAGGCTAGTGTCAACCACACTGCTAGGTCGTGGGCCCAGCAGTTGAGCCACCACTCATACTACCCAAGTTCTGAAACTAGTGAATCCGGGATGTCTCAAGGTATGGAGAGACCTACAGGCAGTTCAGGAGTGCCATACCTGTACAGGGTGGAAGGCCCTTACAAAACGCAATTGGAATACCTTAGGACCAACCGATTAGGTGCTAGCATCTATGAGGACGGCCTAGGAAGATCTGTGGTACAGATTAAGAATCCTGATCAATCCATTGGATTAGAGCACCCAGCTGTCAAGTTTGAAAACGGAGCATACTTGGACAAAGAAGGAACCATATACGTAGTCACCAGCCACCCACATAGGACGGACGAATTTGGAAATGTGCTCCCCGAAGCAGACTTAGGTGACCTAGAACAAGGAAACATGGGTGCAGAACCTAGAACCCCTCGAGGTAAATCGGTTCTCACTAGGATTATCACACCGGAGTGGATTTCCAAGGATAATAAGAGCATAGATTTGCTCCTCAATCGAGAGACTGACGAAGCCTTTTGGAGGTACAAACCTGATCGGCCAATTGATATAGGAACAATCATGATCTATGAGTTTAAGGATCCTGATAGCCTAGGTAGAGTGACCTACTTAGATCACGCTTCGGAGAGGATCTTTGTGGTGACAGAAAATGATAGGCATGCTTACACTTGGAAGGGTGAATTCGTTTTTCCCCAACCAAGATCGAATGTATCCTATGGTCACCCTGGAGCTGGAACATCCCAAGCTCATGGAATGCAAAGAGACAGAAGCAGAGATAGACCAGAAGTAAGCTTTGCCAACCCAGTGGGCAGAGAAAGAACGAGGACAGAAACAAATAGAGTAGAACCTGAGATACTTAGAGCTCACAGGAATCAAAGAAATGCGGATGAGTTCCCTCTACCACGACCTAGAGAGCACACGAGGACCTTGAGACCGACTCAGCTAGTTAAGTCCATGAAGAACTACTTCGATGGCACTGGAGATCCATACGATCATGTGGCTGAGTTTAGGCAAGTCCTGAGAGCTGAACAAGTAGAGGATCTATTCACTCAGTACAATGCCTTTGGTCTGACCCTTAGGAACACTGCCCTGACATGGTTTCAACCGCTAAACGAGAGGCAGTTCAGGAGCATAGACCAACTCCTAGAGGCTTTCATTATTGAATTCTCTAAGAGTGGCATCAGACATAATACCTCCTCGTTGATTCATAGCTTCAAGCAAACCCCTCAAGAGACCGTGAGACTGGCAGGACGAAGATTTAGGCAATATCTTGAAAGATGCCCTGTCCCTGAGCTACCCACGCCAGCTAAGCAAGTGGCTTTATTCTTGGATGGATTGCTAAGTACCAAATTAAGATCATATGTGTACTTGAAAGACCCTAGGACCATAGAAGAGTGTGTACGCATGTGCATTGACATTGAGGATAACCTAGGGGAGGAGTTAGAGCTTGCCAAGATATACAAAGATTCTGATGGTGCCTCTAGCCTCTCTTCCACGCAATCCACATCAATTGAGGAACTTGCAGAGAAAGTGGCTCAGAAATTAGGTGTTTCTAGCAAACAAATTCCGAGATTTGCCCCTGTGAAGAGATGCTACACTTGTGGTGGCGACCACATGGCGAATGTATGTCCCATTATGGCTCAACCCCAAGTGAATCCTAGTAGCCAGTACTGCACTATAGAACGAAGATACACAAATCACACAGCACAAGACTGCCCATACAACAAGCAAGCGGTTAGGCAAACCTACCCTCAGACATACCCTCAACAAGGCAGATACCAGAACCAATATCCACCTCGGCAGTATGCTAGGCCTCAACAAACCTACCAACCCTACCAAAACCAACAAAGGCCTCAGCCTGTGCTAGCACAACAACCCCCAGCTCCAGCTAATGTGATTCCGGTAAAGTATGTTGCTGCAGAAGAAAACCTGAATAGAGCTATAGTCCCTGTAACACCAGTGCTTTCAGAAAGTGATCCCAGTGACCATAGCTTCGATTCTACACATGTCGATAGCCCCCAGGCTTACTACATGCAGTCTCCTAAACATGGTGAGTCTTACTATAGTGAAGAGCCAAATGAGCCTAGCTCGGAATCAGATTACACAAATGTCATGTATGCTAACCCCAACCCTAGACCCCAACCCCGGCAAGTAAGACCCCCATTCCCTAGAGGACCATGCTACCGATGTCAGGGAGATCATCTCATTCGTGATTGTCCCTTACCTCCACCTACACAACCCCAGTCAGTAACGATCCAAGGCTATTGCCAAGAGTGTGGAAAGGAGCATCTCTTACGAGAGTGCCCTAAGAACCCTAACATTATGCCAAAAATCACTCCTATTAATGTTATTGGGTTAGTAGTAGACTCCTCAGGGAGTGTGACTTCCATTGCTCCAGTACAGGTAGTCACTAGAGCTCAAGCATTGCAGCAAAACCAAGGGGTAGACCAGGAAAAGAGCCCAACAGCTAGTGAAACTGAGAGCATAACCAAGAAAAGGACTAGAGCGTGGAAAGATAGTCGAGAAAGAATGAAAAGACAATGGGCTAAAAAGATGAGTGAACTTGAGGAAAGCATAAGAGAAACCAAAGCCAGGATAACTGAACTCACATCTCAAACTCCCTCTCACACTACCCCACCACCACCTCTCCCATCGCCATCCGACCAGCCACCTCCCAACCCGCCTCACCTAAACCCACCACCCCCTAGAGTAGGATCAGTCCTAGCAGATCCCACTCCCGAAGACCTTAATATGATGCTTAAAGCATATCAGGCCAGAATCCAAGAAGGGCCAACCATAACCGATCATGAGAAATGCTACCCTAGAGCCGAGCTAGAGCTTGAACGAACTAAAATTTGTGCCAAAATGGTGGAATTGGCTCAGACCATGTTTGAAGCTAGTCGCCTCTTTAACATCTCTAGCTCAGCTAAGACGCAGTTACATTTTGATGGACTGCTAGAAAGAATAGAGAGGCTAATTGCACAATCAGAAAAGGAACCTGCCCCTCAAAGAAAGGAAAGGGCAAGAGAACGGATAAGCCAGCCTCTTCAGGAAGCCCATGTGCCTCCTCAAAAAGCTTATCTTTCCCCCCAAAAGGCAGATGAGCCTCCCTCGAAAACTCACGTACCTCCACAGGTTGCCTGCATTCCTTCTCAGGGAGCATATGAGCCTGTTCGGAAAAGTAATAGAATAAGTAATCCTCCCCAGGAAGCTTGTGCTCCAAACATCTATGAGAGCGAGGAAAGAGCCAACGATAGAATAAGCCCTCCTTCCCAGGTTGCTTATGTGCCTAATTCTACGGAGCCAGACACTTCTTCTTCTATGAATCGGTTTGCACCAGACTTCCTACGAGAAATTCAAGAAGATAAATGGGATAACGAACGTGAAGTCGCCCCTCCCTTTGAACTTGTGGATGATGCACACGACCAATTCCCACAAGACATCCCATCTATTTATGGGGAACATGAGAGTACTCAGTCTCACGAGAGATTAGACTTTGAATCCAATTCCATACAAGAGCTACCCCATTTCACAGGCCCATGGGAAGCAAAGTCCACGTGTATCAGAGCACCCACAGTCATGGTAAGAAACGAAGATTCAGTCATACCTAGGAACACAGAGGTAGTGAAGAACACTAACGTGCAGTGCAATCTCAAGTTAGAAGAGTTACTCAAGGTTAGACCTGAATTATGGAAACATGTAGCCAAACAAGTACCAGAGATAGCAAAACCTTGTTCCCAGGTAGGATCACATAGGACAGTGCCAGAAATACCCTTGGATAAGATAGGAGACATGTGTGAAGGTGAAGAAGGAAACACCTATCTTCCCATTACCTACCAAGGGCACACCACCAAGGCAATTTTGGACTCAGGTGCAGGAGTTGCAATTGCCACCACTTCCCTATGGAAGCGTTGGGGCAAGCCAGCACTCAGGCCAACGAGAATGAAATTGCAGATGGCCGATGGTCATATTGAGAGACCCTTAGGATTGCTAGAAGGAATAACTCTCACCACTTGTGGTGTCGAGTTTGAGCATACATTTGCTATATGTGATTTTAGCAAGAACCATGCCTATGAAATGATCTTGGGACGACCTTTTATGTGACAATTGCAAGTGGTACAGGATTGGGGAACCAATTCCTTGTACCTGCAGCACCTAGGTGTTACGACCAAAGTGAATCTCAAAGATTATTCTCATAGAGATGTCCCTCCTATCCAATGGAATCCCATCCATAGAGCCAAAGATGATACGGAATCGGTGTATTCCATAGGGTCAGGATCCTCTTGGATGCATGAAGACACCCACTTATGGATGTGCAAAGTAGCAGTAGACGAAGAGAAGAGAGAAAAAGCCAGAGAGGTAGGTGCAAAAGAAACCCATAGATCAATCCAAGACCCAGCCTATGCACCTGTAGTTTTTCCAGACGAAGAATTTGAACCCCATGGCTGGGCAGAAATCCTAGCAACAATGGATGTAGCCATCAATGAGGAACAATGGACACCTCACTGTGATGAGGATGGCTATGACATTTCAGTCTTCTCCATAGAGCCAATCATGGGAGAGGCAGTTCTAGAAGAATGTGAACCTAGCCCTGATGCATTTGAGGATGCCAGTGACTCCGATCTAGAGTCAATCATTATGGACCCACCATTTGCATCAGATGAAGAATACTTCCATGAAGTAGAATTTCAACCCCAGAGGCATGGCGGGCTTACAAATGATGTAAGACTAGCAACACATGTGACCCCGAAGGAAGAAGGAAAGAAACGAAAGAAGAGAGAAGTCTCACCCGAAGAGGAAGAATCTTTGTTTGAGGTCCCAGAAAATTTTAAGAAGTATGAGATAGATGACAGGAGAGTCATGATCAGAATGCCGAAACGAGAAGCACAATCAGGAAAGGCCTATGATAACAAAGAAACCACCAAGAAAATAGTAGTGGCCCTAGAAGAAGGAGAGGAGAGATGCACGTACATAGGCCATGACCTAACAGAGGAAGAAGAGCATGCGTTAATAGCCTTGCTAAGGGAATACAGAGATGTATTCGCCTGGAGTTACAAGGATTTGAAGGGTGTTGACCCAGATATATGCTCACACACCATCCCCATGACTTCAGATGCCAAACCCTCTAAGCAAAAGCCCTATACATATAACGATAATTACGCTGCTAAGATCAAAGAGGAGATAGATAGACTGGTCGAAGCTGGATTTATCTACGAAATTAAGCACATCGAGTGGGTATCCCCCATCGTAGTGGTGCCCAAGAAGAATGGCAAGCTGCGTGTATGCATTAACTTGAAGAAGGTTAATGCAGCCACAATTCGAGATAACTATCCGCTTCCTATCACAGAGCATCTCTTGGAAAGAGTAGCAGGCAAGGAAGTGTACAGCTTCCTCGATGGATTTTCGGGCTACAACCAAGTAGCCATAGCTCCAGAAGATCAGCATAAGACAGCTTTTGCCACAGAGTGGGGTATATTTGCCTTTCGTGTAATGCCATTTGGGCTTACCAATGCACCAGCTACCTTCCAGAGGCTGATGTGCCATGTATTTAAGGAGTTCCTGAGGAAGAATTTAGAAGTCTATGTTGATGATCTTTGTGCTCATTCCAATATTAGACAAACCCATATTCCTGAACTCAGACAAATCTTTGACAAATGTAGAGAATATCAGGTCTGCCTGAACCCAGAAAAATGCGTTTTTATGGTTAGGCAACGCAAGATTCTAGGACACATTGTGTCAAAGAATGGCATATCCACTGATGAGGAGAAAGTGAGAGCCATAGCGGAGCTACCTAGGCCAAGGAATGTCAAGGAAGTGCAAGCTTTCATGGGGCATTGTGGTTACTACCGCCGGTTCATTCACATGTATGCTGTCATTGCAAAGCCCATGTATGGACTTCTGACTAACTTTGAGTGGACGGACGAATGTGAGAACTCCTTCCAGGAGCTTAAACGAAGATTATGTTCAACACCAATCTTGACCACACCAGATTGGAATAAGCCTTTCCATGTTCATGTGGATGCATCCAATTATGACATTGGATGTGTGCTTGCACAACCTACTGGTGAAGGTAATATGGATCTTCCAATTGCCTATGCCAATAGACAATTGAATGCAGCTGAACGAAATTATACCTCTACAGAGAGAGAAGGCTTAGGCATGGTATATGCAGTCAAGAAATTTAGACACTATTTGCTTGCAAACAAGTTTAAATTTTTTACTGATCACCAAGCATTGTTATATCTCGTGAACAAGCCATGCAATACAGGAAGATTAGTAAGATGGTTTCTCTTACTAATGGAATACGACTTTGAGGTAGTGGTAAGGAAAGGTAGGACACATTTGAGAGCGGATCATCTCTCTAGGCTCACATCTGGAGAAGCCCCACAAGGAGTGTTAGATGACCTCCCTGATGCTTACTTGTTTAACTTGGAAGTTGTACCGCAGTGGGCTAAGTCATTGGTACCAGTATTGACGTACGGGCCTAATCATCCAGTGGTGAACACATGGAATAGGGAGGTTGTGAAAGCCCAAAAGTACCACATCCTGGCTGGAAGTATGTACAAGCACACAGATCAAGGAATCTTGGCCTGTTGTGTGGAAGAGGACGAGTACAATAAATGGTTGCATTTAGCACATGTAGGTGCGTTAGAGCAACACTACTCAAAGCAACGAACCTTACAGACACTAAGGAGACTCGGAGTACATTGGCCAACTATGGAAGCTGATGTCCAAAGGTTGTGCAAGGAATGCCCAATCTGCTGCACTAAACCACCTGTGGAACATGCCACTCTTTATCAAGTGTCCATAGTGCCAGATTGGAGCGAACCTCTAGTATCCTTCCTGAGGACAAACACATTCCCTCCAGACATGACTCTGGCTAGGAAAAGGAGTTTAGAACAAGAAGCCCTGGATTACTCACTCATTGGTGATAATCTATACAAACGCGGTAAAGATGGTTACCTGAGACTGTGTGTCCATGAGAGTGAATATCTTAAGATCTTGGAAACTGCTCACCAAGGTGTAGCAGGAGGACACTTTGGACCAGATCGGGTGATCAAGGTAGTACTATTTGCGGGCTTCTGGTGGCCTACCCTTCACATGGATGCACATACCTATGTGAAACGGTGTGATGTCTGTCAGAGAACTCAATATCCTATACGAAAAGATGAGATGCCATTGAAACCTATGATGGGTGGACGTGCGTTCTCTAAGTGGGGAATAGACTTCGTAGGTCCTATTAATCCCCTAGCTAAGGGTTCTCATGCAGAATACATCATTGTTGCGACAGACTATCTAACTAAGTGGGTAGAGGTAAAGGCTACGACAAAGAACGATGCTCAAACAACTGCTAAATTCTTGTTTGAGAATGTGTTCACAAGATATGGGCTACCTATAGAGCTTGTAAGTGATAGAGGAACTCACTTCTTAAATGAAGTTATTGAAAATCTGCTCCAAGAATTCTTGGTAATACATAAGAAGTCTGCCCCCTATCACCCTCAAGCTAATGGACAAGCCGAAAGCACCAACAAGATCTTATGCAATGTACTGACAAAATTAGTGAACACTAAACGCTCTGATTGGGACAAACAGCTACACCATGCTGTTTGGGCATACCGAGTCACCTATAAAACGGTACTCCAAGCCACCCCCTTTCAGATGGTATTTGGCCAAAACGCGGTGCTACCTTTAGACTTTTTGATACCTACATTGAAAATAGCACAAGAGCACGAATGGACAGGTCATGAGCTCTCCTCTAGGATCTTTGACCTTGAACGATTAGGAGAAACAAGACTGAGAGCAGCTGCAGGAATCTATGCAGCTAAGAAGAGGCAGAAGGCATACTTTGATGCCCATGTGAAGGATAAAGGCTTGAAAGCAGGAGATCTAGTTTTAGTCTACACATTGAAACAACATGCAAAGAAGCTAGAAAAGAGAGGCTACGGACCTATGATCATCAATAGGATCTCAACAAGTGGAGCAGTGCAACTAGCCACATTAGAAGGCGATGTTCTACCAAACTATATTAGCGGATGCAGAGTTAAGTTGTATCAGGAACCTCTCACAGAGGAAATGCTAAGTCGACTCAACACTACTAAGAAACGCATGGAGGAAGAAAAGCGAATTCGAGAAGAAGCTCAAGCAGAAGCCCTAGAGCGCATACGAAGAATGAAACTAAGAAGACAAGGTAGAGAGCATCCTAGGCAAGACGCATATGCAGATCAAGGATATGACGTGGCTATGTGTGAAGTTTCAGGTGTTAGCTCACATAGAATAACTGACCGACGTCCTTTCATAACCTTAGATATAGGACAAGGAAAGAGTGCAAGGACTGTAAGGGCCTTGATTGACTCAGGCGCAGCCACCAGTGCTGTTAAATCGTCTTACTGTCAAGAGTTGCAGTTAACTGTCGATCCTGTGGAAGCATGTCTCATAGGATTGGGAGGCGTGGAAACCCCTTGCATGGGCGAGGTGGAACTTCCCCTCGATATTCAGGATGAGGCAATGACAGTTAAAGCGCTAGTATGCCAAGACGAGGACCTCACGGAACCCCTTGTCCTGGGTCAAGACTGGATTTATGACCAAGCAGTCAACTTAAACCTAAGAAGTGGACTTCTTCAGGTATGGGTGAATCAGACTAGAATTACAATGGAGTTAAATAATGGAGCACTCAAGGAACTAGGAAAGGCACAGACTCCTGGTCCCTCCAGGGGTGCACACGAAGCTGACCATGCTGTTCTTGTCCAAGGCTCTGTGATGCAGAAGAATGAAGATCTCAAAAAAGGAGTCAGAACCACAACGGAACTCCCTTCTTTTCCAAAGGCCAGAGGGAGGCAGCAACCAAAGGTGGATCAAAGGCAGAAGAAGCAGAGTACTACCTATGTCGGAGATCAAAAGTACCTGCGCAGCAAAACGTCTCAGCTAGTGAAACAAGTGTGGGTGCGGAAAGGAGAACACCCGGTTGCACTCAAGCCAACCACACGGGCAAAGCCTCTTATTAGTAACCAACAACACGACACTAATAAGAAGTCTTTCAGAAGTTCTTCTGCTAATGTGAAGTCTATTTGGGTGCCCAAGAGGTCGATGAAGGCTAGACCACAATCAAGACAAATCTGGGTGCCTAAAGCTTGTTTGCGGGCTCAAATAGCTACACCAAGACCATATCCCATACAGTATGATCCATTCACTCGCACAGCTGGCATCCACTTGTTTTCAACAATCAGGAACACACCAAGGCCCATGAGCTCGAATAGGATCACTTGTAAATGGGTCCCTAAAAAGCCTCATTTTCAAGTCGACACGCCTATAAAGCTCTCGAGAGTCTCTACGAAACCTAGAGCAAAACCTATCCGCTGCATTTGGCAGCCTAAGAATTGTAACAAACCCCCGGACCCCAATTGTAAATCCATGACCACCTACTAACCACTTCACTCTCACATCATATCATTCCGCTTAGCTTGTAGGTCCATCCAATTCCTAACTACACTCACCAGCACCGAGCACTTATTAACCTACTAACCTCGTTCGGACCTCATGTTAATGTTGTAACGGGGACACGGTGTCATTTTTGTGTCCATTGCAATGTTAACATTTATTCATGTATTCTCACAGAACCAGCTGCAAAGTTCTCAACATGGCTGAGGCAGCAGGAACTAGCTCTCACACAGAAACAAACCCGCAAGTGGTGGATTTAGACAGTTTACCCGTTTTGCCTGAGACAAATGAAAGACCAGAAGAATTGCAGGCCGTCAAAATCATACCTATTGCGGACCCCCCGCGTGGCCACACCATGCCCGTAGGAAAGACTTCCCACTGGTTTACCGAGGTGGCAGGACCCTTAGGTGAAGGAACGTACCTATGGGAATCAGAGTTGGACTTCAATGGGAAGCAAGGCAGATACCATTTCTTTACAAGAAAATTTGAGAAATTACAAAATGCAGAAGGTCTACGTCCGATATGGGAAAAGGCAAGATTGAGTGCCTATTTCAGTGCACGACTCCCAAAACCTGACTTCATGCGATGCTACTATCTTATCAACACCTTGACTCCAAACCAAAACCCAAAAGGTGCAAGCTCATTTGTGATTCCATCTCTGACAAAGGGGAATGAGCTCAAGAGGTTCAGGCTATCAAACAACTTGGTGAGGGAGGCTCTAGATATGCGCGGAATGCATATTCCTACAGAGAAGGAAACCCTAGTACCGGATTACATGAAGAATCGAAGTCTCACCAAACTCAAGGACATGGTGTCCATGACACCTAATGTTGCAATACACCTTCGCATGTGCATGCAACACTTTGCTTTTCCTGCACAAGATAGATTCACTATGCCGCACAAAAAGATTTGGTTCAGTTTATATCTGGCAGAGACACAGAGCCTCACCATCAATTTACCCCATTGGATAATTGATCAGATACACCTAGCTCACAAACGATGGCCGAGAAAACATGTTTTATATGGTTGCTGTGCTCTGACGAGAATAATTTATAGATGTTTGGCTTATGACATCCCTATTCAACGGGCACTAATGTGGAATCGTGTAGAGCAGTTTAGAGGTAGGACATCCACTGGACCCCCTTCGAAGAAGATGAGAGGCACTGTCCAAGTCCCATGTGCTCAACCACGTGGAGCCACCCTAACACCAGATGTCACCCCTCCACCTCGAAGAGTCAGACCATTCACCCTCCGACTTCCAAGACGCAGCACCGATGGTTCCACCTTAATATTCCCTCCTATCCCAACCGATCTTGAATTTCCCAGTGGTGCACCGTTGGAAGAACTCACTAATGAAGATTTCGAACAATTATTACAAGATGTAGAGCTGGAGGCAGAAGAGGCACAACAAGCGGAAAACGTGCAAACGCAGGCCACAACCTCCCAAGCACTAGTCACACCAGTTGAAGTGGATGAAGAGGATGTCGGAGATGAAGAACAGGAGGAAGATGAGGAGGATTATGATCAAGAACATCAAGAGGAGCAACAAGAAGGGCCAGAACTTGTAGGTGCACCAGCATATACAGCTCAACTACGAAGGTTATACGACACAATCAAAGCAGTACAAGAAAGGCATCAACTCTCTCTTGTATCCGGTCAAGCTTTGATGCAAGAAATGCTATCAGATGAAGGGGTGGACCAACATTTCATTGACACCCTCAAATTAGTGTCAGAATCTTTAGGAGTTCCGGAAGCTGTCCACACTGCAGTCCGCCAGTCCGTAAGGTATGACAAACGCAGAGTTGACACGTTACCATGAGCAGGTAAGACTATCAGGATACCCGTCATAGAACAAGAAGTACCCATTGAAACAACATCTACCCCCATAACCACCACTAACCTCTCTGCCGAAACCTTCGTTCAGACATCACCCATCTCACCCCAGCATCCTCCATCACCACCTTCTTCACCCCCACCACCACCTCCCACCATGAAAGAAACAACAGCCATCACCTCTACCCCCACTTACAACCCATCCTCATTCACATCATTCTCATTTCGAGAACCCACCTCACAAGAAACCCTCTTCTCATTCGTCACCAATCCCTTGTACACTTCAACCCTTCCATCCTTCGAACCCATGACTGGCCATCCCATAATTCCAAGTGTCGTTGGAAACCCAGCACCCACCGAAGGCATCCTGTGTTTCCCATCCTATCCCCCAATACGGGTACCTTCATTCCATGACCCTCACTTCCCATCTGGCCCCTATACCTCTTTCAACCGGACCTCACCACCCGAATACCCGTCCTTTGGGGAGCAGTTCATCCGCTCTCCAATGTTTCAGCGGCACATTGCCCCGACGTTTGCAACAACATCAATTTACACGAACACCACACTCACTTCACCTACCATACCCACCTACATGGTAGCCCCAGTACACACCACTTTGTCTGACCCAATGGACATTTCACCCACCACAGCACCTCTCCCCACGATTCCACCATCTCCCCCTCCCTTACCCCCCACCTCACCACTCACCACATCATTGACACACACAGCATTCACTACCCCCCTCCCCAATCCCACCTCCCCTGCATTTCAAACTTTTCCCCTTGCATCTCATAATGTAAATAGCACGTTCAACACATTACTTCAGTGTGCACATCAACTACAACAAGAGTACCATCAATTGGAAGAACGCACTACGGCCCTCCAGGCAGAATCTCAACGTCTACAAGCTAGGGTCACCACTCTGGAAGCTGACTACCAAACGCTCCTAACCGAGCATACCACCTTACAGATGGCTCACTCAGAATTGGAATCAAAGACTTCAACAGTAGATGACCAAGCAGTCAAAGAACTAGAAACAATGCTTCAAGCGCAGATGATATCTAATGCTACACTCAGACGCAACATTGGGCTATTAAGGAAGCATATGGCAAAAGCACTAGAAGAGAACAAAAGACTTCAACAAAAAAACCAAGACAACTTTGAAGCGGCCATGGAAGGAACTGTTGGAGCCACCATTAGCCCTACCAGATATAGAGCAGTCCCATCGGAAGACATTCGCATCTTACTTGAGGAGCATGCAAATTTCTTGGAATCATATGAAAAGTTAGAGACTGAATGTGCAGATCTAAAGAAACAGATAGCTAGTGTTCCCACAGCTCAACAAGAGCTGGCAATCTTGCAACACTCTACAGAAGAAGTAGAGACCCTCCGGAAACAGGTGGCAAAACTCCAAGCACGCCTCTTACCATATGAAAGGCCACCCTCGCCCATTGAAGAACCAGAACCTGAAACAGTAGTGGAAATCCCCGTCGATGACAGCTATGAAGAGCCATACGAGCCTATGCCGACACCCGGTGGTCGAACTACAGAGGACGGACAAGACACTTTAGAAATTCAAGTTCCAGATTGGGTCAAAAGGGTCGAGAAAGTGGGTAAGACACATGATGATCGTGTGGCGGTGCAAGTGCAATCTCTCACAAATCTGGAAGAAACTGTCCTTTGGTCTTCCTACTTTCAAAACTTATCTCATCAACGGTTAATCACAACCTCAGAGTCGCAATACATGCCCTATTTTGTCTTACTACATGATTATAATGCAGAAGTTAAAAGACATACAGGGAAGGAGCCCACATTCGCCACTCAATTTGAGATAGGGGATTTACCGACAGATGCACGTGCTGGCTCGATCTTCCAACCTAATTGGCACGCACGTCTATTAACCGATTACCCAGAGATGATGAGCACCTGGGCAACCATGCCATTATATATCAAGTATAATCCATGCTATTGCCCAGTGGTACGTCGCAGGTCCTGGCAAGCATTTGCAATCAAGGTACGCAACAATAAAGAATGCTCGGCTTGGGTTAACTATCCATATTTTGCTCCGCCTCGGGGGACCCCAACCGTAGCTTACATGATATCAACAATTCGGCACTGGTCTACACATCTAAATAATGTACCCGACATAGCAGCGAAAATGTGTATGAAGATATTCGAGCTCATGACCATTGTCTTCAAAACCTTTCGGAATGTACAAGCTCCATACATCTCTGCCCCTGGATTCTCTCAAGGTAACAAGGATTTAGTCTACAACATGAGCCAGACCCCCTCGGTCACTATAATCTTTGCTTGGCATGCACGAATAAAGTACTTACCCGCATGCTTCAAGCAGACATTTGAGGAAATGTTCTCTACGGGATTCTGGGAATATCATTCGGAAATTTTCATTCCCAGACCCACACATTTGCTACACCTATTCGCAGTAGAACAAGCGATCCATGCAGATCAGTTACGTTTGCCACATCCGGACATTCCAGGACCAATTGATTGGGATCGTATGATGACAGATTTGGCCAGAGGACTACGCATACAAGAACATCAGCTTGCCACTCAGGTTGTGGAGTATTACATCCAACACTCCCAGCAACAAGAGTCTGTCAGGGACGACAGACGCGAGAGAGGGGGGGGGGTGTTGAGAGCAGTATGGGCACCCAAGGAGTGACTAGACAAGGAAGCCAGCGGAGAGAGTTAGAGCGAGGTGAAGGAGTAAGTAGACAAAGCAGTCGACGCAAATCTGGCAGATAGGCCCTTCAAAATTTTCCAAATCAACATCTTTATAATAGTGATCCTTATCACTAACAATCATTGTAAATACCATTTCATATTTTTGTAGCTCCATTTTGTGCAAGCCAAGGAGTCCTTGAGCTTGAGGAGCCTTAGAAGTGCCTACATATCAATTTTCATAATTTTTAGACTCCGTTTAAGCCCTCAAATTGGCCCTGGAACCTAATTTTTAACTAGGCCGGACACTAGGTCTGGACAGGGCCAAAACCTAGTAAAAAACTATAAAAAGAGCTAGAGAGCTCATTTTTGAGATGGGATTGTAATTTAAACGAACTTGTAAGAGCTTTGTGAAAGTAATCTAAAGAACTCCCTTGCTCCTCACTCTTTGTCTTGCCGTGTGTGCACGTGTGTGTGTATGTGTGTGCATGTTGGTGTGCTTCTCACTCACGCACTTGTGCGTCCACTTGCTCGAGGTCTTCATACCATCCTCACGTCTTCCCGGATTGACATTAAAGGAGGTGCTACTCATCACTGAGCTACATGGACCTTCTTAGATTTTCAATGACACCATAAAATGGCCTATGTACTTTGGAAATGATGTATGTAAAGATTGAATCAAAACAGACAACTTTGAAGCTCAAGCTTCAAGAAAAGACTTCTATTTTTTACTTGACACCTGCTCGATCTTTTGCTCAGTATGACCACCATAGTATGAATTGGAAAAATTCCTTTTAGGGGTATCTAATTAGCTTAGCAAGCTAACTATTCCAAGTGGAATGGTGTAAAAAGATTAACTATGCTCAGAGAAATCAATTTAGCAAGTAAACATTTACCCCCAATTTTTTAGGACTCTTGCAGACTTCGACCACTGATCACCTCGACAACCTTTTCTCTGAAATGGCTGAATAGAATCTCTTCAAATTGTAACAACATGTAAATAACGTTGATCTGATTCCAACACGCTTTAGATCGTTGAATTTGATGGAGAAATGACTGACATATGCTCTCCACAAATTGACAGACTTTCAAGTACTATGAGAGAGAACTCAGAAATGAACAATGTAGATATATGTATTAATGAACACTTGTATACAATGCCATTGGCATGAAGATCATTGCGTAATGGTGTAGATAGGTGTGGGCTAGAGTGTAGGCCTCACACACACTGATAAATGACAGAGATGAGCTCGGGATATGAGTCTTCTATGCACGACTTTTTGAGTTGACCTTATATAGTGATTTAGTTCAAAGTTTGAATTTGAATTCAAACTTTGGCTCTCTTTAATCATGCTCCTACATCCTAGGAGATATTCCATCTACTTGATTGATGCTTTACAACTAATAAAGTTCAGGAGATTTCCTTGGTAGTTGTTTACAAAGATTCCAAAGTCAAAAAGTGACTTTTACAAACAAGTAAAGTAGTAATTAACCACTAGCGTTTGTTCCTATGCTTTTCCATATGTATATGGACTTCAAGGTATCCTTCAAGCCAAATGCGTAGGCTTGTGAATTGCGCCATCAGCTCCCCCTCAAGCCAACCCTTTTGGCTTGGTCTTCATTCTTCAATCTTTATGTATATCCTGCAATCCAATCATTGCTTTGAACCTGCAAAGTTTGGTTCCATCCAAAGCTTTAGTCACCAAATCTGCACAGGCAGGTTGGTTCATACAGAGGTTAGTTGAATGTCCTTGATCAATAACTTTTCTCTCACATAATGGTAATGGACCTCTATATGTTTGGTCCTAGCATGATAGATGGGATTAGCTGCAAGGTGAAGTGAGCTTGTATTGTCTCCAAAGATTATTGGTAACCTAGTATATAACTCCAATTCTGTATAGAATAACTTGATCCATATGGCTTCTTGAGTGGCATTAGCCAATCCTCTATACTCTACCTTTGTAGAAGATAAAGCAACAGTAGGTTGCTTCTCTGAAGACGATGATATTGGCTTATCACCTGCAAATGAAATGTATGTACAAGTGCTCCTCCTATCATCCTTGCATCCTGCCCAATCTGCATCTGAGTATATCTTAATATCCAAGTCTGAAGTGTAGGGAAAATACAGACCATGATGTTGTGTACCCTTTAGATACTTTAGAATTCCTTTGGTAGCTTCTTGGTGAGGTACCCTTGGCTTGTGCATAAACTAACTTAGCACACTAACTCCATATGCAATATCTATCCTTGTTAAGGTAGCATAGTTCAAACTTCCAACTATGCTCTGATAACCTGTAACATCATTAATTTCATCACCTTCATGTGCACTTAGTTTTAGGTTTACCTCCATTGGAGTACTTGCAACTTTGGCATCTCGCAAATGAAATTTCTTCGACATATCGTGTATGTACTTTTTTTGAGTAATGTAGGTTCCAGAGTTAGTATAGACTAACTTAAGTCCAAGAAAATACTTTAGTAGGCCAAGATCATTGATCTTGAACTCCTTCATCATCTGGTTCTTGATTTGTCTGATTCCATTGACATCATTACCTGTAAGTATGATATCATCAACATATACACATAGGTATATTACCTCTAAATTACTTCTCTTGATGAATAGAGAAGTGTCTGCCTTGCTCATGACAAAACCTTGATCTTGTATCCATAGAGACTCCTTCCTTGTAGGTATGTCTTCATTGTTAGAGACCATGCATGATAGTTGTTCCTGTCCAATTTGTCAATAAATGAAGGAAAACCATCTCCCATTTTACCTTAGTTTGTTGTGATACCAGTGCTGGGAAAGATGGATGGACACTCCAAGAGAATGAGTAGGTATTGCCAAATCTTGCTTTGTACCAGCCCTTTGATGCTTTAGAGTTGATAAGTGGACCTCCTTAGCTTTTCAATGACACTATAAAATGGCCTATGTACTTTGGAAATGATTTATGTAAAGATTGACTCAAAACAGACAAGTTTGAATCTCAAGCTTCAAGGAAAACCTTCTATTTTTGACTTGACACCTGCTGGATCTTTTGCTCAGTATGACCAACACAGTAGGAATTGGAAAAATTCCTTTTAGGGGTATCTAAGTATCTTAGCAAGCTAACTATTACAAGTGGAATGATTTAAAAAGATTAAATATGCTCAGAGAAATCAATTTAGCAAGTAAACCTTTACCCCCGATTTTTTAGGACTGTTGCAGACTTTGACCAGTGATCACCCCGACAAGCTTTTCTCTGAAATGGCTGAATAGAATCTCTTCAAATTTTGACAGAATGTAGAAAACTTTGAGCTGGTTCTAACAAGCTTTAGATCTGTGAATGCCATGGAGAAATGATTTAGATATGCTCTCCACAAGTTCACTGATTTTCAAGTACTATCACAGAGAACTCAGAAATGAACAATGTAGATATATGTATTAGTGAACACTTCTATACAATGCCATTGGCATGAAGATCATATCCTAATGGTGTAGTTAGGTGTGGGCTAGAGTGTTGGGAGAGATGGTAGGATGCACTCAAGAGATTGAGTTGGAGCTGCTAGACCTGCTTTACTCCAGCCCTCCTTTGCTTCAGATATGCTTAGTACACTTGATTAGCTTCCAAATGATACCAAGAAAGCATATATGTACTTTGCAAATGATATGTGCAATGATCAAATCAAAACAGATAACTTTGCACTTCACAAATCCAAGAAAACTTGCTATTTTGGTATTGACACCTGCTCAGTCTTTCACTCAGTGTGACCAGCACACTTACAATTGATCTAATTCCTTCTGGACATATTAAATTAGCTTAACAAGCTACCATTTGCAAGTAGAATGAGAAGAAATGATGGACTATACTCAGAGAAAGATGTTTAGCAAAAAATATATGTACCCCCGACTTTTTAGGAATTTTGCAGACATAGACCAGTGTGCACTTTGAGCGAGATTTCTCCGCGATGGCTGATCCAATTAACTTGAAACTTTGTAGGTGTATAGTACACTTTGAGCTGAATCCAATGTGCTTTGAATCACTTGATGTGGTTCAGTAGATCCTCAGATATGCTCCTCTGACGTTGACAGACTTGGAGATGATGACTCAGAAAAAATCAGAGATAATGAATGTAAATCTTTCTATTAGTTCACATGAATGTACAATCTCATTGGCTTGATAGATGTAGCCTAATGAGTTGGAGATGTGTAGGCTATAGTGTAGCACTCACACACTCAATGATCAAGAGTATTAGCCTCGGGAAAAGTGAAGTGATCACCGCGACTTTTCAAGTACAACTTATATATGAAATGAGTGAGGGTTTGAATTCAAATTTGAATTCTTGGCTCCCTTCAATCACTCCTCTAAAAGTAAGGAGATATTCTCTCCAATTACACCATCCAATTTCCACGACTCTAATCAAGTAGGTGTGATCATTTATATGCCAAGTCATTTAGACTTTTACAAGAGATAAAATGGTAATAAGTCATAAGACTAAGTTCCTATGATTCTTGCTTCACATAGTGATATCCTTCAAGGGTTCCAAGCCAAAGGTGAAGGCTTGAAATGCACCAACAGCTTCCCCTCAAGCCAAACACTTTGGCTTAAGTCTTCATCTTTAGTCTTCAATCACATCTTGTAATCCAATCATGGATTTGAATCTGCATAGCTTGTTACCATCCAATGCTTTAGTGAGTAAATCTGCACATTGCATATTAGTAGACACATATGTCAATTGAATCTCTTTGCTTAGTAACTTCTCCCTCACATAGTGGTAATGAACCTCTATGTGTTTGGTTCTAGCATGATATATTGGATTAGCTGCAAGGTGAAGAGAGCTAGTGTTATCTCCAAAGATAATTGGGGGTCTAGTGTATAGACCTAACTCTGTATACAAGAGCTTCAACCAGATAGCTTCTTGAGTGGCATTGGCTAGCCCTCTATACTCTACTTCAGTGGATGACAATGCCACTGTAGGTTGCTTCTTGGCTGACCAAGAAATAGGTTTATCTCCTGCAGAACATATGTATCCTGATGTGCTCCTCCTGTCATCCTTGCATCCTGCCCAATCTGCATCTGAATATACTTTAATGTCAATATCTGATGTATAAGGGAAGTACAAACCATGGTTCTGAGTTCCCTTCAAATACTTCAAGATCTTCTTTACTGCCTCTAGGTGAGGTACCCTTGGTTTGTGCATGAATTGGCTTAGCACACTAACTCCATATGCTATGTCAATTCTTGTCAAGGTAGCATAATTCAAACTACCTACCATGCTTTGATATCCTGTAATGTCTTGTATTTCATCCCCTTCATGAGCACTTAGCTTTAGGTTGACCTCCATTGGAGTAGTTGAGACTTTAGCATCCTGCAAGCCAAACTTCTTGACCATATCCTGTACATACTTCTTTTGAGTGATGTATATACCTGAGTTGGTGTAGACTAACTCAAGACCTAAGAAGTACTTCAATAATCCAAGATCATTAATCTTGAATTCTTTCATCATCTGTCCTTTGATGTATCTAATACCATTGACATCATTGCCTATAATGATGATGTCATCAACATAAACACACAAGTAGATTACCTCTGTACTACTTCTCTTTATGAATAGAGAAGTGTCAGCTTTGCTCATCACAAATCCTTGATCTTGGAGGTAGGTTGTCAACCTATAATTCCATGCTCTAGGTGCCTGTTTCAATCCATATAGAGCCTTCTTCAATTTACAAACATAATTTACCTTCTTGGGGTCTTCATAGCCAGGTGGTTGTGACATGTAGACTTCTTCAGATATCCATCCATTCAAGAAAGCATTCTTGACATCTAATTGGTACATGTTCCAATTCTTGGATGCAGCTACACTCACCAATATTCTGATAGTTGGCATCTTAGCCACAGGAGAAAATGTCTCCTCATAATCAATGCCTTGGGTTTGTGCAAAACCCTTGGCTACCAACCTAGCTTTGTACCTGTTTATTGTTCCATCTGAATTTCTCTTTAGTTTATAGATCCATCTGGATCCTATCACCTTCATAGAGTCCTTCTTTGGTACCAAGTCCCAAGTATCACTTTCCTTGAGAGCTTCCATTTCTTCATCCATAGCTCCTTTCCATTCTGGTTTGGTGATTGCTTCTTCATAAGTACCTGGTTCTTCATTCAACAAGTCCTTTGCAAGATATACAGAATGTTTAGTTACAAGTGATGTGTCATACCCAAATCTGATAGGCTTCTTCTTTTCTCTCTGAGATCTCCTCATTGCTTGAGTTGAGGATTCTGGTGTATCCTCTAGCTTCTTCATCTTCATCTTTCCTTTGGACTTCCATGCCTTGAATTCCTCAAGATTTATTGTATCATCATCATCTGAGCTTGATTCATCTTTCTGAATTGGTTCCTCCTTGGTGAGCTTTGGGAAATCTTCTTCCATATCATAGGGTAGACTAACCTTCCTGCATTCATTCTCATACCAAGAGTCATTCTCATCAAAGATGACATCTCTGCTTACCTTGAAGCCTTTGTTTGTTGGGTTGTAGAGTCTGTATCCCTTTTGGTTCAAATCATAGCCAATGAAGATACATTTTTCAGCTTTAGGGTCTAGCTTTCCCCTTACTTGTGAGGGAATATGCACATATGCTACACAACCAAAGATTTTGCAGTGATCTAGAGAAGGTCTCTTACCATGCCAAGCTTCATATGGTGTCATGCCATCAAGTGATTTGGATGGCAACCTATTGATGAGATAGGTGGCAGTAGATACACTTTCTGCCCAAAGATAATTTGGCAATTTCTTTTCATTAAGCATAGACCTAGCTGTTTCTACAATGAGTCTATTCCTTCTTTCAGCTACCCCATTTTGTTGAGGTGAGTACCTTGTAGTAATCTCCCTTTTGATGCCTCTTTCCTGCAAGAAATCTTCAAACTCATTGGAGAAGTACTCTCCTCCACCATCTGACCTTAGCCTCTTCAAGATTCTTCCTGTTTGGTTTTCAACAAGTGCAAGATACCTCTTGAAACAATTAAACACTTCATCTTTATGTTTCATAAAGTATAAGATAGTCCACCTGCTATAGTCATCAATGAAGGACACATAGCACCTTGAACCTGAAATGGAAGGATCCTTGCTAGGTCCCCAAACATCTGTGTGTACCAAGTCTAGGTAGTCTTCATGCATGAAACCTTTCCTTGAGTAGGGCAACCTGTGAGACTTACCAAACTGACATGCTCCACACTTATAAATCATGTGTTGCTTGGATACATTAGGTATCCCAAGCACACATTGATCCCTGCACATTTGTTTTAGGGTTCTTTCACCTATGTGACCTAACCTCTTGTGCCATATTTCTAACTCTGAAAGTGTTTGATCCTTGTAATTATATAAAGCAATGTTCTTGGTGTCTTCTAGCTCAAAAGTAAACAATCTACCTGATTTTTCCCCCTTGGCTATCCTTCTGAATCCATGTCTTGGGTCCTCCACATATGCTCCATGTTGAGTGAACCTGACCTGCAAACTTTTCTCCACAATCTGACCAGCACTCATTAGATTCTTGGTGATGGTTGGTACATAGAGTACCCTGCTCAATAGGTTCTGGTTACCATCACATGTCTTCACATTTCCAATTTTTACAATAGAATGTTTAGTGTCATCACCTGTCTGTACCTGATGTTTGCCCTTGGGTTCTTCCAAATCAGAAAGTAGTGCCACATTGCCAGCTACATGGTTAGAACATCCTGATTCAATATAAAATAAATGATCATCATTTGTACCTGCCTTGGAGGTCATATTCATGATCAATAGGGAGTCATCTTGCTCCTCTGTGTAGTTGTTGTAATCCCTTCTATTTCTGAATCCACCTTGGTAATTACCATTGTGGTTGTTGTTGTAATTGTTGTTGTATTGATTGTTGTATCCATTGTAGCCTTGGTGTTGGTTGAACCTGCCTCTCCCTTGAGAGTATCCACCTCTTGAGTAGCCTCTTCCTCTCTGATTCTTGTAATTCTTGTAGCATTCATCTGTGGTATGATTGGACAATCCACAAATGTTGCATGGTGATGAGTTGTAGGGTCTCCCCCTACTTGACTTACCTCCTCTGCCTCTTCCTCTTGAAGATCTACCTCTCCCTGCATAATTAGCTTGGGAGGTAGAGCCTTCTTCATCAACCTTCTTACTTTTACCTTTATCTTTAACCTTCTTATCAGTATATAGAGCAGAGGGGTTGTTACCTTTTGATTGATCTCCTGTCTTGGTAAACTTTGCTTCATGTGTGAATAGTTGGCCCATGAGTGTTGTGAGATCTAGGGTATGCATGTCCATGTAGAGGTCCATTGCAGTGGTGAAACTTTCCCACTTAACATCTGCCTTGAGTCCATTTGTTACTTGCCTGACTATTTGTTCCTCTTCAATCTCCTCTCCAATACTTGCTAATTGGTCTGCCACATCTTTAATCTTAGTCACATACTCTGAGACTGATTGCTTGGGCTGCTTCCTAAGGGTTGTGAACTCAATCCACAGTTGATTCTTCCTGGCCCTTGTGTTGGAAAAGAAAT
The DNA here is from genome assembly GCA_020310875.1 of Ceratopteris richardii. Classification (NCBI taxonomy): domain Eukaryota; kingdom Viridiplantae; phylum Streptophyta; class Polypodiopsida; order Polypodiales; family Pteridaceae; genus Ceratopteris; species Ceratopteris richardii. Next base: position 66,769,469 of record CM035440.1, on the reverse strand, counting down.
ATGTTGACAGAGTTTCCCAAGTCTCTTGGGAAGTCTTACAGTTCCTTATATGAGGTAAAAGGAAATCGGATATAGAGTTAAGAAGGTAGGACCTTGCCAAAGCATCTTTTGCACACCATTGGTTGAGTCTCTCTTGTTCATCCTTGGTGGGTAGTCCTCTAGCTTTGAATGAGGGCAATTCCTCATCTCCTGATATGTATCCAAATAAGCTTCTTCCTTGTAGATAGGTCTTCATTCTCAATGACCAAGCTTGGTAATTGTTCCTGTCCAATTTGTCAATCAATGAAGGAAAACCATCTCCCATGTTTACCTTATTTGCTCTGATACCACTGTTGGGAGAGATGGTAGGATGCACTCAAGAGATTGAGTTGGAGCTGCTAGACCTACTTTACTCCAGCCCTCCTTTGCTTCAGATATGCTTAGTACACTTGATTAGCTTCCAAATGATACCAAGAAAGCATATATGTACTTTGCAAATGATATGTGTAATGATCAAATCAAAACAGATAACTTTGCACTTCACAAATCCAAGAAAACTTGCTATTTTGGTATTGACACCTGCTCAGTCTTTCACTCAGTGTGACCAGCACACTTACAATTGATCTAATTCCTTCTGGACATATTAAATTAGCTTAACAAGATACCATTTGCAAGTGGAATGAGAAGAAATGATGGACTATACTCAGAGAAAGATGTTTAGCAAAAAATATATGTACCCCCGACTTTTTAGGAATTCTGCAGACACAGATCAGTGTGCACTTCGAGCACGATTTCGCCGAGATGGCTGATCCAATTGACTTGAAACTTTGTAGGTGTATATTACACTTTGAGCTGAATCCAATGTGCTTTGAATCACTTGATTTGGTTCAGTAGATTCTGAGATATGCTCCTCTGAAGTGGACAGACTTGGAGATGATGACTCAGAAAAAATCAGAGATAATGAATGTAAATCTTTCTATTAGTTCACATGAATGTACAATCTCATTGGCTTGATAGATGTAGCCTAATGAGTTGGAGATGTGTAGGCTATAGTGTAGCACTCACACACTCAATGATCAAGAGTATTAGCCTCGGGAAAAGTGAAGTGATCACCGCGACTTTTCAAGTACAACTTATATATGAAATGAGTGAGGGTTTGAATTCAAATTTAAATTCTTGGCTCCCTTCAATCACTCCTCTAAAAGTAAGGAGATATTCTCTCCAATTACACCATCCAATTTCCATGACTCTAATCAAGTAGGTGTGATCATTTATATGCCAAGTCATTTAGACTTTTACAAGAGATAAAATGGTAATAAGTCATAAGACTAAGTTCCTATGATTCTTGCTTCACATAGTGATATCCTTCAAGGGTTCCAAGCCAAAGGTGAAGGCTTGAAATGCACCAACATAGAGTGTAGGCCTCACACACACTCAGATATGACAGAGATGAGCTCGGAATATGAGTCTTCTACCCGTGACTTTTTGAGTTGACCTTATATCGTGATTCAGTTCAAAGTTTGAATTTGAACTCAAACTTAGGCTCTCTTTAATCAAGCTCCTACATCCTAGGAGATATTCCATCTACTTGGTTGATGCTTTACAACTAATAAAGTTCACGAGATTTCCTTGGTAGGTGTTTAGAAAGATTCCAAATTCAAAAAGTGACTTTTACAAACAAGTAAAGTGGTAATTAACCACTAGCATTTGTTCCTATGCTTTGTTGATATATAAAGGTAGTGATGTGTGTGAACACTCTACGACCACCGGGGCACTTTTTTCCCTCTTTAGGAGGTTTTTTTCCCCCGGCTTGTATATACGCCTATTACCTTAATGGGCTACTTATCTTTGTACAGTCTCTAGTAATACATTCAGTATTGTGTGTTGTGCTCCAAGCTTCTTCTTCTTCCTTGTGCTGTTTGCGTGCTTCCGCAGACGTCTAACTCCAAGAATTGGTATCAGATCAGCTCGTTGCTTCATCTAGGGCGCCGTCGACACTCCTCCATTTGTAGTCTCAAAATCGCTTGTTTCCGCCTCCGAACGCACTATCAGAGCGCTTGTGCAAGCTATTTTGTCTTTTTGTGCCAAAGCTATATACCAGTTTCTATTCATCAGTATAAGCGTCTCAAAGTCTGTTATAGGTCTAGCAGAATTCCTTTGGGTAGTTCTGTTGAACTTTTTGAGATACGATCAATTTTTTGCATCAAGGTATTTTAGTCACCGGCCATGGTTGAAAGCAGTTATGTATTCCGTATGTTGGCTGTTGAGGATAAGTTGGATGGTACCAACTACCCATTATGGGCTTATATGATGTGAAATGTGTTGGTTGCAAAAGGACTGTGGAACATTGTACAGGGTGTCGAAAAATGTCCTATCACACCTACAAGTGCTACAACTGCAGGTACTAAAGCTGATGGAGAAGGTGTGGAAGATGATGGTATTGTGCATATTCCTGTTTCTGCTGCAGTTTTTGTTGCACCTACTGCAGAGCAGATTCGTTGGGATGGCTGAGATGCCCAGGCACATGCATTGATAGCTTTGTCTGTCAAACATGCCATTATTCCGCATATTCGCTCTTGCAAAACAGCTAAGGATGCTTGGGATACACTTACCACATTGTACCAAGCTAGGAATGAGGCTCGTGTTGCTTACCTCTGAAAACAGTTGGAGAGTCAGCACATGAATGAAGGAGATTCTATGGAGAGTTTCCTAACAAAGATCAAAGACTTGAAGGAACAGTTGATTTCTGCTGATGAGGTTATACCAGATAACACACTTGTGTAGACTGTTCTGAATGGTCTTCCTGATGCCTTGGTTCTACTCTTCGGTTAATGATGAAAGGCAATCCAAATGCCTTGTCATTTGAGGAGTTAGTCTCTGTTCTGTTGCAGGAAGATCAATCCAAGCAGAACAGGACCATTATGCATGTTGTAGATCAAGCTTTCCTGGCTAGTCAGAAGGGCAAAGGAAAATGGAGCTCTTCTACTAGTAAGCAGAAATCTGCAAATGCTGCACATTCGAAGAACCAAGACAAAGATGAGAAAAAATCAGAAAAGCAGAAATTGTTTTGTAAGTACTCTAAAGGGAATGATCATATCATAAAGAACTTTCCAAAAGTGGCTGCAAATGAGGCAATGAAGAAAGAGTCTAGAATGGTTGTTGCAGAAGCCTCTACACCAAAAACGGAGTTTGCTAATCTTATGCAGGAAGAAGAATGGGCGTTTACTATTGTTTGCAGTTTTGACCCATCTTCTCATGAGTAGTGCATGTCTACAGTAGACTCAGATGTTTGGTACTTTGACAGTGGGGCGACCAAACATATTACCTCGCAGCGCAGTTTCTTGTCTTCACTCGAGCCTGCCCCTACAGGGAATACTGTTACATGCGCCAACAACTCCTCTTATCCTGTTATGGGGGTTGGTAAGATCATTTTGACTACTGCTGATGGTAGTTCTTTCACTTTGTCAGATGCTTTATTTGTGCCAGGGATCAAGAAGAACCTGTTATCAGTTTCTACATTAGCCAAGATTGGCTTGGTTGTAAAATTTTCTGATGACAGGTGTAGAGTTCATGATCTTTCAAATGGCGATGTGATTATTGCTTCTGGCATTTTATGTCGTGGGCTGTATAAGCTCATAGACTATGAAAGATGTGTAAATGATTTGGCATGTGTAGTAAATGATTCTAAGGCTATGTCAGATGCAAAGGTTTGGCATGCATGCTTTGGTCATCTGAATTTTGCTAGTTTGCTACGCTTGCAGAAATCTGAAATGGTGTCCTCTTTGCCCAAACTTGAGGCACCTGGAAAACATGTTTGTGAAGGATGTATTTAGGGCAAAATGCAGCATTCATCCTTTCCGAAAAATGGTTTAGTTCGGGCTACTTAGAAATAATTACAGCTTGTATATAGTGATGTCTGTGGTCCTATGCAGACACCTTCTTTTGGGAATTATCTTTACTTCGTGACTTTAATCAATGATTTTTCCAGGCATGCATGGGTATATCCATTGAAGGCAAAGTCCGAAGTGTTTATGTGCTTCAAACAGTTTTTGGTTTTGGCTAAAAATCTATCAACATGTAAAATGGGCACCCTCCATTCATATCGAGAGGGGGAATATATGTCTTCTGATTTTAATGCATTTCTGGCTGAACATGGGATAAAACACGAGTGTACAGTGCCGTATACACCTCAACAGAATGGAGTTGCTGAACAAAAGAACAGGTCATTCATGGAGATGGCGAGGTGTATGGTCAAGAGTCAGGATTTACCACATAGTTTTTGGCTTGAGGCTGTCATGTGTGCAGCATATGTACTGAACAGGTGTCCCACTAAAGCGCTGTTGTCTATCACTCCATATGAGGCTTGGCATGATCGCAAGCCATCTGTTGCTCATCTGCATGTTTTTTGTTGTTTGGCATATGCATTAGTGCCTGAACAACATCACATAAAATTGGATGATAAAGTAGTAAAATGTATTTTTGTTGGGTACAATTCTGAAAGTAAAGGCTATTGTCTGTATCATCAACAGACTAAACGCATTCTGGTTAGCCGTGATGTTGTTTTTGTGGAAGATGCTATTTAGCCATTGCTTTCATGTACTAAGGAGACATATGTTAGCTCCAAAGACATATATGATACTTTGCCGCCTCTTTTTACAGGTGGACAGTCTAGTGCTGGTCCTAATGAGGCAACTTCTCAGCCTTTGCAGGTTTCATGTGATGATTCAGATCATTCGATTTCTGATGCAGATGTACATGATGCACTTATTGATGAGAGAGCTGATATTGAGTAGGCAAGAACTATGCCAAAATGGTTGGTGCAGACTTTACATGACAGTAAATTAGATGCACCTCTGTCATATTGTACTCGATCAGGCTCTCATAGTGCCTCTTTTGCATCAGATTGCTATGCTATGGCTACATCTAGTCTATGTGATGAGAATGAGCCTGTTTCGTTTGATGAAGCACAAAATTCAGAAATTGGATGGCTACTATGCAATCTGAATATGATGCAATAATGAAGAATGGTACTTGGTCTTTATGTGACTTGCCTCGTGGCAAGAAGGCCATTGGCACTAAGTGGGTATACAAGCTGAAGCGTAAACCTGATGGTATAGTTGACAGGTATAAGGCTAGGCTTGTTGCAAAGGGTTATGCGCAGGAAAGAGGCATTGATTTTGAGGAGACCTTTGCACCTACATGCCATATGACTACTGTTCAGAGCATTTGTGCACTTGCAGCCCATCATGGTTGGAATGTACATCAATTGGACATTAAAACAACATTTCTGAATGGTGACTTGCATGAAGAAGTGTATGTTTTTTAGCTCCGTGGCTTTGTGCAGAAAGGGCATGAAAACGAGGTGTACAGGTTAAAGAAGGCATTATATGGTTTAAAGCAAGCACCACGTGCTTGGTATGAGAAGATACATGCCTATCTGATTGCACATGGTTTTGAGAACAGTCCAGCTGAAAGCACCTTATATGTTAAGCGTGCTAATGATGTTCTGATCATTGTTGTCTATGTTGACGACATGCTGCTCACTGGTCCTATTGAGAAGCATATTGCTGATTTTAAGGCTGATTTTCATGCCTCATTTGAGATGTCTGATTTGGGGCATTTGCATCACTATTTGGGCATTCAATTTATGCAAGCTAATGGTGGAATGGCTTTGTGTCAAACGAAATATATTGACACATTATTGCAGTGTTTTGGCCTTGAAGACTATAAGCCTATTGCCACTCCTATGGAGAAAGGTTTACGATTGAGTCTTCATGATGTTGTAGATGCATTTGATGTTGTTCTCTATCAGCACGCTGTTGGATGCTTGATTTACTTATGCATTACTCGACCAGATATTCATTTTGCTCTCTCACAGATGAGCAGGTTTATGCATTGCCCAAGAGTCAAGCATTGGCAGGCAGTTAAGCGCATCTTTCGCTACTTGAGTGGAACTCGACTACTTGGGTTGTACTATCCCAAGGGGGGATCACTACCGCCATATTTGCATACTTTTTCTGACTCTGATTGGGCTGGTTGCTATGACACTCGTGTGTCCACTAGTGGCTTTTGCTTCATGCTTGGTAGCTCATGTATATCTTGGTTGAGCAAGAAGCAACCTACTGTGGCCACTTCCAGTTGTGAGGCTGAGTATAGGGCAGCTTTCATAGCCACTGTTGAGTGTGTGTGGCTTAGACGCCTTATGGCTGATTTGGGTGTTGGTCACTCTTCTGCCACCACCATCTTCAGTGACAGTCAGAGTGCATTGGCAGTTGCGAGGAACCCTCTCTTCCATGCTCACACTAAGCACATTGAGGTACATTATCATTATGTCATGGAGAGGTTCTATGCTAGGGAGATCAGCTTGGCATATGTGCCCACGTAGGAGAACATTGGAGACCTTTTCACGAAGGCTCTGCCTAGGGAGAAGTTTGAAGCTTCCCGCAAAGCTTTCGGCTTACTTCCTTTTGTGGAGTGATTTCCACATAGCTTGGAACTTCCTTATACATGAATGCCAGCTACTTGTTGACCGCATCACTCCCAGGGAGGATTTGTTGATATATTTAGGTAGTGATGTGTGTGAACACTCTAGGACCGCTGGGGCACTTTTTTCCCTCTTTAGGAGGTTTTTTTCACCTGGCTTGTATATACACCTATTGCCCTAATGGGCTACGTATCTTTGTACATTCTCTAGTAATGCATTCAGTATTGTGTGTTGTGCTCTAAACTTCTTCTTCTTCCTTGTGCTCTTAGCGTGCTTCCACAAACGTCTAACTCCAACATGCTTTTCCATATGTATATGGACTTCAAGGTATCCTTCAAGCCAAATGTGTAGGCTTGTGAATTGCACCAACAGCATCTCCAAGAAATAGTTCCAACTCAAATCCATTGAGTGGAAGATTTTGTGAAAATTTCAATGCAACAAGTTCAACAACTTTATAAAAGAAAGGCAAAGAAAAGATTTCTACTGGTAGTGAAACATATATAGGCTTGGAAGACATTTATGGGGACTCAATTACTTTAAAAAAGATACTTGATGAAGAAGTTGGATTGCCCTCAGCGAAGACTCCAAGAGTAAGAAAGGAACATGCAGTTGATACAAGGATAAGTGAACTAGGACCAAGAAGATATAACAGGATGCAAAATTCATGGCAATGATTGATGTATGAAAATAACATGGCTCATCATTGTGCCTACATGACCTCATCACTGTGCCTACATGACCAAGGTAATACAAGATCATGAAGCTTCTTGGTTCAAAGATGCAATTGGAACTGCAGATTGGGAGAAAGCCATTGATGAGTAGTTGACTACACTTTATGAAAATGAAACATTGAAGCTGGTTCTATTTTTGCAAGGAACGAATCCCATAGGATGCAAGTGGGTTTACAAGGTAAAGAACAATTCAATGGTAGCATAAGCAAGTATAAATCACGATTGGTAGCAAAAAAAATATGCATAGACATATGGCATTGGTTATCAGGAAACATGTAGCCCTATAGCGAAAATGACAACTATCAAAGCACATGTTGCATTAGCTATAGCAAAAAGATGGACTTTCCATCAGGTAGGTGTGAAGAATGCTTTCTTACATGGTGCATCGTAGGAAGAAGTATACATGGACCAACCATAAGGATATGAGGATTCAATGCATGCACACTATGTTTGTAGGTTGTGAAAGGCTTTATATGGGCTTAAAAAAACCCCTCGTGCCTGCCATGCAAGGATTATTGATTACTTAACTACCATTGGAATTTGTATGTGTGAAGTAGATCATTCTTTATATGCAAGGAAGGGTGATGACGGCATCATCCTTGTGGCTATTTATGTTGATGACTTGATTGTAGGTGGTGATAGTGAAGAAAGCTTTAAATAGGTAAAGAAACTCCTTTTGTAGGAATTTGACATTAAAGATCTTGGTATGCTATGCTATTTCTTGGGCATTGAGTTTATAAATACAAGAATAGGTATATGGATATTTCCATTACATCATAATTTGAAGTTTGATACTACATCAAGTGAAGCATTGGAAAATGCTACTATGTACATGAAAATTTTGGGAGTTTTGATATATCTCATAATTAGAAGGTTGGATCTATGCTACACTACTTGACTTGAAAGTCATTTTATGCAGGCTCCCAAGAAACCACACTTAGATGCTTTGAGACACACTCTATGATCTGTGAGTGCTACTTTGGATTATGCATTGCTTTATGAAGCTGGTGTAGAATTGCTAATTCATGTGTACATCAATGTAGTATTCAAGATAGTAGATCCACTAGTGGCTTTCTCTTCTCACTAAGAAGTGCAACGATTACATGGATAAGTAAGTAGAAGTCCACTGTTTCTTTGTCAAGTATAGAGGTTGAATATAGACATGCTATGCTGGTAGCATGTGAATCATCATGGATAGAGATGCTACTTCTAGATTTAGGTTTGGAAGTGAAAAATCCTATCATCAACTATTGTGACAATATTAGCAACATACACTTAGCATGGAACCATGTTTTTCATGTTAAAACAAGGCACATCGAGATGCATAATCATTTCATCCTAGAAAAGGTATTAGTAGGTGATATTGACCTAGTTTATGTGAGGACAGATATGCAGGTGCTGATATATTCACTAAACCACTTGGAGCTTAGAAGTTAAAGAAGTTCCAAAAGATGCTTGGATTATAGTACATGATGTTGAGCTTGAGGGGAAGTGTTGTGATATCAAGCTCATGTGATGATCGAGGATGATAAATATCACTTTTTCATTTCTTTGACATGTACAATGGTCATACTGATATATGTCAGGATAATTTAGTGAGCCTTACTAGATTTATCTATCAAGAGTGATGGAACATTTGTTTCTTGTGAGATACTTATTTGTGGACATTAGTATTTTCCTTATGTACTATTCTTTGTATATTGCAATAGTTGTATTGTTCTTTCAGGTCATTCTTGTATATTTCTTTTATGTAAATTAGAAGAAGAAGAAGATCATTCTTCCTTGCCTCAATCTATGTGTGTGCTCCTCTTTGAGTGTGAGAGTGTGTGAGTGAGCTCTCCTCCTTCTCTCCATCCTCGTGACATATGTGTATATATGTGTATGTGTGTGTATGTGTGTATGAATGTATATGTGGTGTATGTATGTGTGTACATATTTATATGTGTACGTATGCAGATGTGTATGTATATTCTTGAGGTAAAGATACAAAGAGTTTTGGGTCTAGAGTCTCATTCCACATCTCCTAAATGAAGACATGAAGACATGAAGACATGAAGACATAAATATACACATAAACATTGTATTTACACATACACATACGCACACAATGACAATAAACTTGATGTCTTCCTATATCTATGAATTGATCAATGACCCAAGTGGTAAAATAAAGTTCTATGAAATTTAATAGAAATTTTTTATTCATGCATTGATTCTTAGTGAAAGAAGTTTATAATGACAAAATAGTTGTACCAAAAAGTCTGTTAATTTGGTTTCTATTGTGTAACCGTCAAGTATAGATAGCTAGAGGTTTAGATATTGACTCACATTCTACATGTTGTACATGAAAACATGAACAATTTCTCCATGTTAGTAGCTATGAAAGTAAGTCCAAAGTGATAATACCTACGGTGAGAACACGAATTTTCATGGAATGAATACTTTTTGCCCACCCATTCTATAGATGAAAATGGAAGGAAAATCTAGCCAATTTAGATTAAATGAGAGTCAATAAACATCAATCAATTTTACAAATTCATTTCAAACTTCAACAGGTACAACATACTTCACTAGTGGTTTTTTCTTCATGCTTGGTAGCTCATGTATATCTTGGTTGAGCAAGAAGCACCCTATTGTGGCCACTTCGAGTTGTGAGGCTGAGTATAGGGCAACTTTCATAGCAACTATTAAGTGTGTGTGGCTCAGATGCCTTATGGCTGATTTGGTTGTTTGTCAGTCTTTTGCCACCACCATCCTCAGAGCGCATTGGTAGTTGCGAGGAACCATGTGTTCCATGCTCGCACTAATCACATTGAGGTGCATTATCATTATGTCAGGGAGGGGTTCTCTAATGGGAAGATCAACTTGGCATATGTGCCCATGCAGGAGAACATTGTAGAGCTTTTCACAAAGCCTCTACCTAGGGAGAGGTTTGAAGCTTTCCACAAAGCTTTGGGCTTCCTTCCTTTTGTGGAGTGATTTCCACATAGCTTGGCACTTCCTTATACATGAGTGTCAGATCCTTGTTCATCACCGCATCACTCCCAGGGGGGATTCATTGATATATTTAGGTAATGATGTGTGTGAACACTCTAGGACCGACAAGGCACTTTTTTCCCTCTTTAGTAGGTTTTTTCCCCCGGCTTGTATATACGCCTATTGTCCTAATGGGCTACTTATCTTTTTACATCCTAGTGGTAATACATTTAGTATTGTGTGTTGTGCTCCAAGATTCTTCTTCTTCCTTCTGATGTGCACGTGCTTCTGCAGACATCTAACTTGAACAATAATGAGAAACAAAAAAATACATCAGTTATGTATGTATCAAATATATTTAAAATTAAAAGTTTGATATACTTACAGTATATAGTCCTTGGACGATTAGGAGACGGTGGTGGAGTTCCAGCTGATTGATCAAAAACTACAAATAATGGTATTTGATATTAATAATCTAACTATTTACCTACATAAACATTCACATATACATATCTACACATACACACATATTCACATATACACATTTACACATACACACATATTCACATATACACAAAAACACATTATTGCGGGATAAATGCATGTATCTTGTATGAATGAGTTTATATGCATGCATCTGTATGTATGTATGCATATACGTGGATATGTATATGTGTGTTTATGTTATATTTATGTATATGTGTATATGTATGCATATATGTATGTGTATATGTTTGCATGTATATGTGTATGTGTATGTGTATGTGTATGTGTATGTGTATGTGTATGTGTATGTATATATGTGTATGTATTCTGATTCCTTTTTTTTCTGTTTGAGATTAAAATAACAGGAGATATTGTATGGTGGGAAAAAATAAGAGATGACCTAACATACCACCTGAGACGTGGCAGTTTTTTTGTACATAGCTTAATTACGAGTCATTTCCTCAGTAGAAGGTATATAAATTAATAGTTTATATCTATAATTCTCATATATCTTATTAATTTTTTACATTTAGTTTATGTATTTTTTTTTTCTTTAAATGAACATGCTACTATAAAGAAGAGAGTTTAGTTGGGCCACACATGACACCTAGGCCAAATAGGCCATCATGGTTTTGTAGCTACATTTTTAAGTATACGTGTTATTGTAATTATATTTATATTTTAGTTAAAATGCAAGTAACTAATGTCTTTTATCTGTTTCAATGTAGCAAAAGGATTATGCTCGATATCCTATGAAAAATGAGATCAAGTATGCTACACATTTTGGATATCGACATTTGAGGGAGTATATGTGAGAGCATCCAGATGCATTTGTGGGTATTATTAGATTTTATATATTTGTAATATTTTCATGGATGTTTTAATTGGTTTACTTATTTATGTTTTCCATATGTAATACAAGAGTATTATGGAGAGGTAGATATGGAAGGGGTGGAGAGACAGACAGAGGAGGGAGGATCTCGATCGTCACAAGGTGCTCACATAGATGCATCAGATCATGCGCATGATCGTGATGATGAGGATCAGGATGATCATGATGATGATGATGATGATTGATGCTTAGGATATTTGATTATGACATTGGATATGTATTTACACTTTCACACACACACACACACATACATATATATATATATATATATATATATATATATATATATATATATATATATATATATATATATATATATATATATATATATATATATATATATATATATATATACATACATATATATATATAGTTCTTTTGAGTTATGTTTTGAATTGTGTGTATGGTATTAAGTAATGAAATTTTTTGTTGTATTGATTGTTATTATTGTCTTTTTTAAGCATGTGTCTTATTACTTTAAGTATATAATTCAATCATATTTATGTGTGCTTGTGTGTATTTAAAATGTATATATTCACATGTAGGTATATATCTATATGTCACTACAACATATCGAGGGTATACCGAGGCTCCTACCGAGGCCAATGAACGGGCGTGATTTCTTCGCGACATCGGTGTTAGAGTCGATATAGGTTTGGGAAAGAAAGCTTCAGTATGGGCGCCGGTAGAGGCATCGGTATAGGCATCGGTATATACGCCGGTATTACCGATGCTTATACCGACGTCTATACCGATGCCCGCACTGGGTGTACCGGTGCCTATACCGACGTCCATACTAGAGCTACCGATGCATATACCGACGACCCTATCTGCACGAATTTCTTTGGACAGAGTATGTTGTCTTTTGCTACAGCATGATGTTGTTTAGGAAAAGACAATACACTCTACCCAACTGAGTACATGTGTTATGTACTCTAATGGCAACCAAAACATAAAATTATATGAGCAAAAATGAACAATGAATCATGTACAGAAAGTTGTATATTCCATAAATGAAAAATGTACAAAAGTGTGGCAAAGCACTTCTATATAGGAATCAAATACAAAATGTGACAAAGCACTTCCATATAGGAATGGAATTCAAAATTATGGTACATCATTGCCACGTAGGAGTGTAATACAAAATTGTGGCAATGTGACAAAACACTTCCATCTAGGAATCGAATACAAAATTATGTTACATCATTGCCGTATGTGAGTGTGATACAAAATTGTGGCATTGATCAAAATATGTACACCTACAATCCTCCAACAAAACATATGTATAAAATAAAGACCAATTAACATCACATTTATAAACAACAACTAAAAACATGAAACCAAGATATAACTTTACCTAATCAAGAATATTCTCCCATGAGACGATTGCAGTGCGTCCCTCTAAGTCTTGTAACAGGGCAGTCAGTCCATGTCGATATCCATATGATTGTTCAGCTCGCGTCAGAGGAAGACTCACTGCCAACTCCTATAATAAATATGCAAAATGTTAAATGAACATACATAATGTGCTTAACACAAACCACTTCAATAATTAACATGATACTTACAAATTGGTAGCGCATACTATCGTATCTGCGGCTACCTAAATCAACGTTCCAACCGTATCTAAACGTGTGGCTGCCGCATCTCTCTGTTGACGATATCGATCAGGAGTATGTTGCTACTCATCCTAAATTGATTCCATTCTTCGACATCTAGCCATACAGGCTTTGGTAAGCCTACTCTAAAAGCATCGCGAGCTTCCAATCGTCGATGCGACATCACTTCGCGTGCCGTATGTTAAATCCATTCGTAACTCACAATAGGATTCCCAGGTGCTGGCCGGTACTCTTCATATATGCATTGTGTGATATGATTTTTAGAGTCCCTATCCTGTTCGGTCCATTTTAACATTATTGAATGACAGAATTCGATGGAGCAGAGTTGTCGAATGTGCTGACGCATTGACTTTTGGGTTGCATCCATAACTGGAGCTCCATTATGGATATGATATATCTTTGAGTCGCCATGATCATGCGCACCCCAAGGTGTACGTGGAGATCTCATCTGATGCAATGTGAAGATCTCATCTCATCCAATGTATATATATGCATGCTTGTATACATATGCATGCTTGTATACATATGCATTCATGCTTGTATACATATGCATTCATGTATACATATGCATTCTTGCATGCATATGCATGTTTATATACATATGCATGCATGTATGCATATGCATTCGTGTATGCATATGCATTCATGTATGCATGCATGTATGCATATGTATATATGTATGCATGCTTGCATACATATGCATTCATGCTTTTATACATATGCATGCTTGTATACATATGCATTCATGTATACATATGCATGTGTGTATGCATATGCATTCTTATATGCATATGCATTCATGTATACATATGTATACATGCTTGTATACACATGCATCATGCTTGTATGCATATGCATGTATGCATATGCATATGCATGTATGCATATGCATATGCATGTATGCATATGCATTCATGTATGCATATGTATACATGCTTGTATACATATGCATTCATGCTTGTATGTATGCATATGCATACATGTATGCATGCTTGTATGTATGCATATGCATACATGTATGCATGCTTGTATGTATGCATATGCGTACATGTATGCATATGCATGCATGTATGCATATGCATTCATGTATGCATATGTATAGATGCTTGTATACATATGCATTCATGCTTGTATATGCGGGCATTCTTGCTTGTATGTATGCATATGCATACATGTATGCATGATTGTATGTATGCATATGCATGCTTGTATGCATATGCATTCATGTATGCATATGCATGCATATGCATGCTTGTATGCATATGCATTCTTGTATATATGCATGCTTGTATGTATGCATATGCAATCATGTATGCATATGCATTCATATATTCATATGCATGCATGTATGCATATGCATGCATATGCATGCTTGTATGCATATGCATTCATGTATGCACACTACAACATATGAGGGGCATACCGACGTTGCCCATATCGACGGTCACCCCTTGGCGTCGGTATGACCGTTGAAAATGCTTGAAAAACCAGAGATGCAATACCGACGTTCATTTAATCGTCGATATACACGGCATCGGTATGAGCACCGGTATAGGCATCGGTACTTTACTGTAAGTTACCGACGCTTATACCAACGCTCATACCGACGCTCATACCGAGGCAACTTTTAACCGGGCCGGAGAGCAAAAATTCGACATCTGCTTGCATTTTGAACCAAAGTTTGCTATTGTCGCGTTTGCGTGCGTGAACTACATTCTGAACCTATTGTGTACACACATCTCTCTTTCTCTGTCTTTCTCTCTCTTTCTCTCTCTTTCTCTCTCTCTCTCTCTCTTTCTCTACATCTCTATTTCTCTAGATCTAAAATTTTGGCAAGAATTGCACATACTGTAGCACCTTTTCTCTTTCTTTGTGTTTTCCCTTTTCTAATTTCTCTTCTCTTTCATTTTGCAGGAGCTTTCTGGCATCAAATCTTTGGAATTCGACCAAGGGCAACATTAAGTGGACCTTGATGACAATGCTCCAAACAATTACATCGATGTAAGTGATTGTTTTGTTTTCAATTGATATAGAGTGAGATAGAGGGAGAGAGAGATGAAAGAAAGAGAGAGATCTAGAGAAACATAAAGAGAGAGAGAGAGAGAAAGAAAGAGAGAGAGATGAAAGAGAAAGATAGAGAGAGAGTGAAAGAGAGAGAGATGAAATAGAAAGAGAATGAGATAGAGAGAGAGATGCATACATACATACACACACATATGCATACACATACTCACATACATATTACATACACACTCACATACATATTACATTCACACATGCATATACATACACATACATATTACATACTCACATGCATACACACATATACATACATACATGCATATGACATACAAACATGCATATTACATACAGACATGCATATTAGATACACACATGCATATACATACACACATATTCATTCTCATACTCACATACATACATACATGTATACACACATATACATACACACATGTACACACACACATGTATACATATACACATGCATATGCATACATACATACACACATATTTGGATGTACACACACATACATACATACACACATGCATATTACATACACACTCACATATGTATACACACACATATGTGCATACACACATGCATATGCATACACACATACACACACATATGCATGTACACACACACATACATACACACATGCATATTACATACACACACACATATATATATACACACATCACATATACATACACACATACACACATATACATATTTTAGGGTTAGGGTTTTAGGCTTAGGGTTTATGAATTTCTCTTTTCTTTTGTTTTCCAAGAGATTTTTGGCATCAGTTCTTTGGAATTCGACGAAGGAAAACATTAAGTGGACTTTCACGACAACGCTCCAAACAATTACATCGATGTAAGGGATTGTTTTGTTTTCGATTGATATAGAATGTGATAGAGAGAGAGAGATGAAAGAAAGAGAGAGATACATACACACATATTTGCATGTACACACACATACATACATGCATACACACATGCATATTACATACACACACACATATAAATACACACTCACATATGTATACACACACATATGTGCATAGACATGCATATGCATACATACATACACACACATGCATATTACATACACACTCACATATGTATACACACACATATGTGCATACACACATGCATATGCATACATACATACACACACATATGCATGTACAAACACACATACATACATACACACATGCATATTACATACACACACACATATTAATACACACTTACATATGTATACACACTCACATATCTATACACACACATGCATACATGCACATACACATACACACACATCACTTATACATACACACATATACATGTTTTAGGGTTAGGGTTTTAGGATTAGGGTTTTTAAATTTCTCTTTTCTTTTGTTTTGCAGGAGATTTTTGGCATTGATTCTTTGGAATTTGACAAGAGACGATGTCAATTGGGCTTTGATGAGAGCGTTCAAAAGAATTACATTGATGTAAGTGATTGTTTTGTTATTTATTATAAATAGAGATAGAGAGAGAGAGAGAATAAGAGAGAGAGAGAGAAAGAGGGAGAGAGAGAGAGATGAAAAAGAGAGAGAGAGATAAAGAGAGAGATATAGATAGAGAGAAAGAGAGAGACATAGAGATACATACACACAGATGCATACATATTACATACACACACATATACATGCACACAAACACACATATACATGTTTAGGGTTAGGGTTTTAGGATTAGGGTTTTTTACTTTTACACATATACACACATAATATATACACACATGCACACATATGCATACACACATACACATACACATACACATACACATACACATACACATACACATACACATACACATACACATACACATACACATACACATACACATACACATACACATACACATACACATACACATACACATACATACATACATACACACACATGCATACATACATACAGACACACATACATACATACATACATACATACACACATACACATAGAGAGAGAGTCACACGCACACACATGCATACATACACACACGTGACATATACATACACACATATGCATGTTTTAGGGTTAGGGTTAGGGTTTTTGGATTTTACATATATACACACATGCATGCACACATATACACATATAAACACATAATACATATACACATACACATATATATACACATGCATACACACATACACACATACACACATATACATGTTTTAGTTCTAGGTCTTCAGAATTAGGTCTTTAGGATTTTTACATAGATACACATATGCATACACACACATACACATATATATATTCACCTACACATATATATACACAAGCATACACACACCTATTTTAGGTCTAGGTCTTTAGGATTAGGGTTTTAGGGTTTTTACACATGTAAATAAATATTTACACATATAGAAATATACACACATAATACATGTACACATACACATGTATATACATAGGCAGACACACATATACATGTGTTCTAGTTGTTGTTTATAAATATCATGTATATGTGTCCCATTTCTTTGTACACGATTCATGATTCATTTTGCTCATGTCTTTTGTATTTGACAGTATGTTTTACTTTATCAAATCAGTTTTTTGTTGTTTGTCATACATGTCACATGTAGTTGGGTTTTCCTTGGGCAGAGTGGATTGTCTTTTGCTACACAACAGCATGGGAATGTTGTTGTAGCAAGAGACAACACACTCTGCCCAAAAAAAATTTGCAAATATGGTCGTCGGTATAGGCGACGGTATAAGCGTCGGTATCCCCAGGCACATACCGATGCTTATACCGACCATTTTGCCCAGGGGCATACCATGGCTTATACCGTCGCTTATACCGTCGCTGATACCGACGCTCATACCGACGCATATACTGACGCTTATACCGACGCTTTCGTTCGGACGCCTACACCGACCCTTACACCGATGTCCGGGCAAAATCGCGCCCCTTCATTTTCGTCGGTAGAAGCCTCGGTATACGCCTAATATGTTGTAGTGGCGCATATGCATTCATGTATGCATATGCATTCGTGTATGCATATGCATGCTTGTATGTATGCATGTATGTATGCATATGCATGCATGTATGTATGCATATGCATGCATGTATGTATGCATATGCATGCATGTATGTATGCATATGCATGCATGTATGTATGCATATGCATGCATGTATGTATATGTATTCATGTATTCATATGCATTCATGTATGCAGATGTATACATGCTTGTATACATATGCATTCATGCTTGTATGCATATGCATGTATGCATATGCATTCATGTATGCATATGTATACATGCTTGTATACATATGCATTCATGCTTGTATGCATATGCATTCATGTATGCATATGTATACATGCTTGTATACATATGCATTCATGCTTGTATGCATATGCATGTATGCATATGCATTCATGTATGCATATGTATACATGCTTGTATACATATGCATTCATCCTTGTATGCATATGCATTCATGCTTGTATGCATATGCATTCATGTAGCCATATGCATGTTTGTATGCATATGCATGCATGTATGCATATGCATGTTTGTATGCATATGCATGCATGTATGCATATGCATTCATGTATGCATATGCATTCATGTATGCATATGCATTCATGTATGCATATGCATTCATGTATGCATATGCATGCATGTATGCATATGCATGCTTGTATGTATGCATGTATGTATGCATATGCATGCATGTATGTATGCATATGCATGCATGTATGTATGCATATGCATGCATGTATGCATATGCATGCATGTATGTAAGTGTGTTCATGTATGCATATGCATTCATGTATGCATATGTATACATGCTTTTATACATATGCATTCATGCGTGTATGCATATGCATGTATGCATATGCATTCATGTATGCATATGTATACATGCTTGTATACATATGCATTCATGCTTGTATGCATATGCATATATGCATATGCATTCATGTATGCATATGCATGCATGTATGCATATGCATGCGTGTATGCATATGCATTCATGCTTGTATACATATGCATTCATGCATGTATGTATGCATATGCATTCATGTATGCATATGCATTCATGTATGCATATGCATTCATGTATGCATATGCATTCATGTATGCATATGTATACATGCTTGTATACATATGCATTCATGCTTGTATACATATGCATTCATGCTTGTATACATATGCATTCATGCATGTATGTATGCATATGCATTCATGTATGCATATGCATGCATGTATGCATATGCATGCTTGTATGCATATGCATTCATGTATGCATATGCATTCATGTATGCATATGCATGCTTGTATGTATGCATGTATGTATGCATATGCATGCATGTATGTATTCATGTATGCATGCATGTATATGTATATGCATTCATGCATGTATGTATGCATATGCATGCATGTATGCAGATGCATGCATGTATGCATATGCATGCTTGTATGCATATGCATGCTTGTATGCATATGCATGTATGCATATGAGTGCTTGTATGTATGCATGTATGTATGCATATGCATGCATGTATGTATTCATGTATGCATGCATGTATATGTATATGCATTCATGCATGTATGTATGCATATGCATGTATGTATGCATATGCATTCATGTATGCATATGCATGCATGTATGCATATGCATGCATGTATGCATATGCATGCTTGTATGCATATGCATCCTTGTATGCATATGCATTCATGTATGCATATGCATTCTTGTATGTATGCATGTATGTATTCATGTATGCATGCATGTATGCATTCATGTATGCATGCGTGTATGCATGCATGTATATGTATATGAATTCATGTATATGCATATGCATTCATGTATGCATATGTATACATGCTTGTATACATATGCATTCATGCATGTATGTATGCAAATGCATGCATGTATGCATATGCATGCATGTATGCATATGCATGCTTGTATGCATATGCATGCTTGTATGCATATGCATTCATGTATGTATATGCATTCATGTATGCATATGCATGATTGTATGTATGCATGCATGTATGTATTCATGTATGCATGCATGTATGCATGCATGTATATGTATATGCATTCATGCATGTATGTATGCATATGCATTCATGTATCCATATGCCTGCATGTATGCATATGCATACATGTATGCATATGCATGCTTGTATGCATATGCATGTATGCATATGCATGCTTGCATGTATGCATGTATGTATGCATATGCATGAATGTATGTATTCATGTATGCATGCATGTATGCATGCATGTATGCATGCATGTGTGCATGCATGTATAAGTATATGCATATGCATTCATGTATGCATGTATGTGTATGCATATGTATTATGTATGTGTGTATGCATATGCATTGTGTATGTGTGTATGCATATGCATGTGTGTATGCATATGCATTGTGTATGCGTGTATGTGTATGCATGTGCATGTGTGTACACATATGCATATTTGTATGCATATGCATGTGTATGTGTATGCATATGCATGTGTATATATATGCATATGCATGTTTGTATTCATATGCTTGTGTGTATGCATATGCATGTGTGTGTTTATACATATGTGAGTGTGTATGTATATGTATATATCTCTTCCTCTCTCTCTCAATCGAAAACAAAACTAAAGAGAGAAGATATTAGAAAAGCAAAAACATAAAGATATCTCTTAGATGTATGCATGTATGTATGCATATGCATGTATGTATGCATATGCATGCATGTATGTATGTATATGCATGCATGTATGTATGCATATGCATGCATGTATGGATATGCATGCATGTGTGCATATGCATGCATGTATGTATATGTATTCATGTATGCATATGCATTCATGTATGCATATGTATACATGCTTGTATACATATGCATTCATGCGCGTATGCATATGCATGTATGCATATGCATTCATGTTTGCACATGTATACATGCTTGTATACATATGCATTCATGCTTGTATGTATATGCATATATGCATATGCATTCATGTATGCATATGCATTCATGTATGCATATGCATTCATGTATGCATATGCATTCATGTATGCATATGCATGCTTGTATGCATATGCATTCATGTATGCATATGCATTCATGTATGCATATGCATGCTTGTATGCATATGCATTCATTCTTGTATACATATGCATTCATGCATGTATGTATGCATATGCATTCATGTATGCATATGCATTCATGTATGCATATGTAAACATGCTTGTATACATATGCATTCATGCTTGTATAAATATGCATTCATGCATGTATGTATATATATGCATTCATGTATGCATATGCATGCATGTATGCATAAGCATGCTTGTATGCATATGCACTCATGTATGCATATGCATTCATGTATGCATATGCATGTATGCATATGCATGCTTGTATGTATGCATGTATGTATGCATATGCATGCATGTATGTATTCATGTATGCATGCATGTATATGTATATGCATTCATGCATGTATGTATGCATATGCATTCATGTATGCATATGCATGCATGTATGCATATGCATGCATGTATGCATATGCATGCTTGTATGCATATGCATGCTTGTATGCATATGCATGCTTGTATGCATATGCATTCATGTATGCAATGTATGTATGCATATGCATGCTTGTATGTATGCATGTATGTATGCATATGCATGCATGTATGTATTCATGTACGCATGCATGTATATGTATATGCATTCATGCATGCATGTATGTGTGCATATGCATGCATGTATGCATATGCATGCATGTATGCAAATGCATGCTTGTATGCATATGTATTCATGTATGCATATGCATGTATTCATATGCATTCTTGTATGTATGCATGTATGTATTCATGTATGCATGCATGTATGCATTCATGTATGCATGCGTGTATGCATGCATGTATATGTACATGCATTCATGTATATGCATATGCATTCATGTATGCATATGTATACATGCTTGTATACATATGCATTCATGCTTGTATACATATGCATTCATGCATGTATATATGCATATGCATTCATGTATGCATATGCATGCATGTATGCATATGCATGCATGTATGCATATGCATGCATGTATGCATATGCATGCATGTATGCATATGCATGCATGTATGCATATGCATGCTTGTATGCATATGCATTCATGTATGTATATGCATTTATGTATGCATATGCATGCTTGTATGTATGCATGCATGTATGCATGCATGTATATGTATATGCATTCATGCATGTATGTATGCATATGCATTCATGCATGCATATGCCTGCATGTATGCATATGCGTGCATGTATGCATATGCCTGCATGTATGCATATGCATGCTTGTATGTATGCATGTATGTATGCATATGCATGAATGTATGTATTCATGTATGCATGCATGTGTGCATGCATGTATATGTATATGCATATGCATTCATGTATGCATGTATGTGTATGCATATGTATTGTGTATGTGTGTATGCATATGCATTGTGTATGTGTGTATGCATATGCATGTGTGTATGCATATGCATTGTGTATGTGTGTATGTGTATGCATGTGCATGTGTGTATGCACATGCATGTGTGTACGCATATGCATATTTGTATGCATATGCATGTGTATGTGTATGCATATGCATGTGTATATATATGCATATGCATGTTTGTATTCATATGCTTGTGTGTATGCATATGCATGTGTGTGTTTATACATATATGAGTGTGTATGTATATGTATATATCTCTTCCTCTCTCTCTCTCTCAATTGAAAACAAAACTAAAGAGAGAAGATATTAGAAAAGCAAAAACATAAAGAAAGAAAAAAGAGTTATATATCTCTCACTTACATGGATGTAATTGTTTGGATCAAGGTTGTCAAAATCCACTTGAAGTTCTTCTTTGTCGAATTTCCAAAGATTTGATCCCAAAAATCTCTTGCAAAATTAAAGAGAGAAGATATTAGAAAAGCAAAAATATAAAGAAAGAAAAAAGAGTGCTACAATATGTGCGATCTACTTACCAAAGCGTCAGATCTATAAAAATAGAGGTGTGCTTAGAGAGAGAAAGAGAGAGGGAAGGAGAGGGAGAAAGAGGGAAGGAGAGGGAGAGAGAGAGAAAGAGAATTGTTTGAATCAAGGTCGTCAAAATCCACTTGAAGTTCTTCTTTGTTGAATTTCCAAAGATTTGATCCCAAAATCTCTTGCAAAACCAAACAGAGAACATATTAGTAAAGCAAAAACATAAAGAAAGAAAAAAGAATGCTACAATATGTGCGATCTACTTACCAAAACTTCAAATCTATAAAGATAGAGGTTTGTTTAGAGAGAGAGGGGGAGGGAGAGAGAGGGAGGGAGAGAGAGGGAGAGAGAGGGAGAGAGAGAGAGAGTGAGAGAGAGGGAGGGAGAGAGAGAGAGAGAGAGAGAGAGAGAGAGAGAGAGAGAGAGAGAGAGAGAGAGAGAGAAATGGTGACAAACAGAGATCTGCTGTTGGCATGCGCAAACCCGACAGGAGAAGATCTAGATTCAAAACGCTCAAAATGAAGAATTTTGGTTTCGGGCCCGGTTAAATAGAGGGCGTCGGTATAAGCGTCGGTAATTCCAGAAAATTACCGATGCTTATACCGATGCTTATACCGACGTGTATACCAACGTAGTCTTTCTGAGGCAAAGCGGCTTTCCCAAATTGTTCGAGGGTTATACCGACGCCGACAGCTGACCGTCGGTATTCCCTCAATATGTTGTAGTGTGTGTAATTGTTTCTATATGCATGTATATGTATGTATCTATGTATATATATCTACATGTATGTATATGCATATGTATATGTGTATATTCATGTATATGCATGTATCTGCATGTGCATTTGTAAGTCTATATGCATATGTATGTGTATGTGCATGTGCATGTGTATGTGTGTATATGTATGTATGTATGTGCATGTATATATGTGTAATATGTGTGTGTTCGTATGTGCATGTATATGTGTGTATATGAATGTATGTACATATGTATATGTGCATATGCATGTATGTGCATGTGCATGTGTAAGTGTATATATGTATGTATGTGGATGTGCATGTGCATGTGTATGTGTGTGTATATGTATGTATGTGCATGTGCATGTGTAAGTGTATATGTGTATAGATGTGTATGTGCATGTGCATGTGTATGTGTGTGTATATGTATGTACATGTATATCTATAAGTGTGTGTGTATGCACGTGTATATGTGTATATGTATGTATGTGCATGTGTGTGTATATGTGCATATCTGTGTGTATGTATGTGCATATATATGTGCATATATATGTGTATATATGTGTATGTGTGTGTATATATACGTATGTGCATATGTATGTGTATGTGTATAAACATATACAAGTGTATGTATATGCATGTGTATATGTATGAAACATGCATGTGCATGTGGATGCATTTCCATTTGCATCCATGTGCATGCATGTGGATGTGCATATGCATGTATTTAAGTATATGTTAATGTGTGTATGTGTATGTGTATATGCAATAATGCATGCATGCAAGTCTTTTTATGTGGTTGTAGAAATGTTTGTGCATATGCATGTGTATTTGTGTGTATGTGTAAGTGTATGTGCACATGTATGTGTGTGTATATATGTGTATGTATGTGCATGTGTATATGTGTGAACATGCATCTTCATCATGTATAAGTGTATATGTGCATATCAATGAGTGTGAGTATGCCAACTAATGAAAATAACACAATTCCAATGATATACAAAAAATGGAAATTGTACTTACAATAGTTAGCCATATTTTTTGCTTGGTTAGCTTCTTGAATAACATGTAATAAAGAGAGAGAGGTAGAGAGAGAGAGAGAAAGAGAGGGAGAGAGAGATAATTCAAAGAGAGAAAGAGATAGAAAGAGAGAAACAGAGATAGAGAGAGGCATTGTTTCAGCTTGTAAGCTCAGTGCAATTGCGAATGTTGGAGAGCCCTTCGATCAGATGTGTGAAGACACTGATCAAAGAGCCTCCAACGTTTTAATTTTTGTCGTCAAAAACCCATCGTGTAAGCGATGGTAAGGTGTCGTAAAGGCCCGTGAAATTAGCATCACATAAGCGATGTTAATAGTGTCGTTTATGTGATGCAAATTAACGTCGCTTATGTGACACTGTTTTTTAACCGTCACTTTAGCGATGCTCAATGTGATCGTTGCATATCCTTTCATGCCACACATCGATAGAAACATTGTATTTGTTGTCATTTAACTGACGTTCCACGCTAAATGCTTCTTGTGACACTTTATGCATTTTTATAGCAATGAAATTGTGTCGCGTTAATTGTCACTATGCGCCCGTATTCCTTGTAGTGATAATTTTTGTAGAAACGATTTGGAGCATTGAAGCCATGCTATGGAGATCATAAAAGTGCATTAGGGGAAAAAATGAACCCTGAATGGGCCTTTTAGATCAAGGAGTGATTAGTGATGGACCAATCAGAAGAGGGTGGTGGCCACAGTCTATGACCTATAAAATACTAGGATGAAGGGGGGAGAGGGGACATATTTCTCCTTTATTTAATGAGCTTCCTCTAAAGAGAGAAAGAATCTCGTAAGGCAATTGGGCCCAAAAATTCAAAATTTCTAAAAAGTTAAAAAACTCATCATAACACCTGAAAATGGACCTCCCATTACTTTTCAGAGTCAAAAGTACTCTTTTTGAACCCAAATTCAAAATCCGTGCATGTTTTGAGCTGAAAAAATGGGTTTTTTCAAAAATACTCAAAAAAGAGTTATTTCCCTCCTAAACCTCACATTTCCATACCCAAGTCCCAAAAAGCCATCTTTTCCCACTACTTTCACTCTATAGCACACCATTGAAGCTCCTATTTCTACACTCCAATCTACCTGCATCTCCTATCTCGAAATAAGATGTCACAATATCAAAGCCACAGATGGACAGTGGCTATCACATGAGTACTCCAAAGGTGCATGGGTGTACATGCAATCCTCTAGAGTTGGGCCTCATCGAGTTAGAGATCGTGGAAACTTAGATCTTCATTGGAAGGGAAAGTTAGTTGGCTTCAAGAAGCACAGAGACAATGGGATGGTTGCTATTGTACAACATGTTTTTACAATGGCAACTATGAAACTTGAAAACTCTAGTAGTATGAGATATCCTGTGAATTGTAGCTATTACTCTACAATATTTTATGTTTCAATCTTGTGTCGGATATCTTTCTGAACTATTTAGATATGTTTTTGTTTGTTTCAGATATATTTCCTTCTACTTTGGTGGAAGAGCAACCACTTCATAGTCTTACAGGTACTTTCCAAGCATTGCATGCAGATGTTGGTGCACTAGTCTTTCCAAATATATCTCCTGCTCAACTTTACCATGATAGAGTTTTCTTTTACACACATAGATATGTTGTAACCTCTACAATGAATGGTTTTGGAAGGTTAGAGAGAATTGATTAAGTACATTATCTTCTTAGCTTGGAGTGGCCAAAACCTGATATATGGTCCGTATCATCTTTGAAACAAAAGATGGTAATGGATATACATAACTCTTTGAAATTCACAAAAGTGTCTAGGTCTATAAGTTTGCAGTGGTCTTTTCCCATTCATTGTTTTGTATATTTATTCCAAGGATTCTCATTCCGAGAGACTTCCACCATGTTCATGTGTAAAGATATCACATATGAGCAAGTTGAAAGTCTTCGTGGTGAAAATTGGGGTTTGATGGAAGGAATTGCAAAAGGTGATAAATATCTTTGTAAAATAGGTGGAACAGGTATAGGATTTTGATATTTGAAACAACGTACTTCATTATACATCAGATTCTACTATGATTGTTGGATGTGCAAACTTGGCAAATGGATACCATTTCAAAGTTTAGAGGGATCTTTACACTCATTTGAAATAAAGCTTAGATTTCCCAACAATGAAACAGAAACTATTTTAGTGAATAATCATTGGACCTTGGCTAATCTGAGAGAACACTTGATGATTATGGGGTTTGAAGGACTAACTCAATCCAAATTCAAAATTCAAGGACATAAGGTGAGAAATGTTTCATGCTTTTTTTAAATTAATCTTTTCATTATTGTTAATTTTACTTTAATGACTTGAATTTCTTGCAAATTGATTACAGGTGGGCAGAAGAATGGAATACAAAATGAAAGTCCCTATAGATTGGAGCAAAGATGGAACAAAACTCTCATTGTCATAGATCTTTTGCAACCTGATAATGTCACTTCTTGGGCCCTAGTCATTGTATCTCATGGTTTTTGCACTTTCAAGAACCTTCTAAAAAGTAGGACAATCGATTCATGTTAGATATTGTATATACCTTCTTCTCTGCAATGGTAATTTCAAAACTTTTGGCATGTTAAAAAGTATGTTCACTACTTTGAAATGTGGTTCCTCATGTTTTTTTCTGTGCATTATTTTGTCATTAGAAACACATTTTTTGAAATTGCACTTCTTTATTCTATACTTTTAAAAGTGGGCCCAATCAATTTAAAACTTGAAACTGCTATAAAAATGGGTTCTATGTGCTCATTTCTCACATTTGCACTCTCAAAGAGCTAGAAAGCACAGACAAGCCAATAGAATTCTTGCGCGCAAGCAATGGCTGCTAGCACTTCCACTCCCATGAAATCTCCTCGAGATCTATTCATGGATTTTTTGGATACTATAGACTACAATGGTCGTACGGATTTGTATGACCTAGTCTCTAGAGTTCCTAATCTTGAAGGGACAATAGCCATGAACTCCGATGTGATCGATGAGATCACAGATTTTATGGAATTCTACATATTAAGATATGCCATAGATATTCCATCATATGAGTGTAAATGGGTCCTATGTGACTTGCTTTTCTACATTCATAAAGGAGATGAGGCGTTTGTGAAGCGCTTAAAGAGTTTCATGGCTGTTGCTGAGGGTTCAGGGCACCTGTTAGATGACACAGTGCCCTTCATTAAACAATTAAATAAGAAAAGGAAAACGGGAAGGAAATATCTTTCCTATGTAGCAACAACCATCTTTTTTGTCAATGAGGAGCCCGAACCTTCACCCATGGACCTACCCCATCTTGTTACTGGGGGTTTTGTAGATGACAAGAAGGAACCCCATACAAAAGCTCTCAACTTATTAGAAGAGAGTCAAAAAATTTCCAGAGAATTTCCTCAAGGAGTAGTGGACAAATTAAAGGAAGCCAGTACACAGAATAGTCCACCCTCCAACTTAGACCCCATGGAACCCACTCTACCAGAGGTAGGGATGGAAATGTTTTTAGTTGTACTTGTCGACGGAGAGGAATTTCTATTCCTACATGATATTGAGAAGGCATTCGGTCTACGCCTCGACGAACGCCTTAGTATTTTCTACTCAACCTTGGATGTTCCCATGGACAACACTTCTGACATTATCAAGAAGGCAACAATTTTGTTGGTGATTCAGTTACGGAAACCATTGCATTTGTGTGTGAAGAGATTTTGAGCCATGCCAATGAAGATGCCACTGAAGAAGATCTCACTGGAGTAAGGGAAAGAATTTTGGAGAAGAAGATTCCAACATCCCCTATTGTGGAGCAAAGTGGCATGGCCCATTCATCGATTCCACTAGATGCAATGGGAAGAGGAGAGGATGAAGATAGGCTTGAATATGTAAGTCTCTAATGACATTTATGGTTGTCTCATATTCATACAAGATGTATCTATTTAATTTTATGATTGTCTATGTGCAGGAAACAATTGAAGTGGATAAATTTGCAGCAAGGAGTGGTGGTGACCGTGTTTCCCAGGGCCATGGCTCTTACTTGGCACATTGCATTGGAAAATTGCCAAAGGAAGATTTTTTCATAATCCACAAGGACTTTTCCCCTCAAGGACACTTCATGACTTGGTGTCTAAAGGCCTTGAGCAAAGTTTTGTGCCTATCTACAATAATGCAAGGGATCAATTGTATATTTCTAGTTAGGAAGTCCCTTGCCCTTACTACCCTAGGGGTTAACTTTAGAGGAAAAATATTAGGTCAAATAGGAATAGCTTTAGGTCTTGGATTGACAGACCCTCAGTTAATATCGCAATCAATTTTGACTTACCAATTGCCACTATCTTTTCAGAGAAGAAAGAATGTAGTGGAGAGGCTCAAGGCCAAGAGCCAATTGTAAAAGCTTTATAATACCAATTATTGATTTTCCAATTTCCATGTGCAATTAATCTATTATATCTTTATGGTTTTGACAATCTCATAACTTTTGCACAGTTTAATCAGTGTTTTTCCATTATTTCCTGTAATTTGTGTTGCCCAAAATGCATGCAATGGCCTAGAAATGCAAAAAAAGGCATGCCACAGAAATGCAGGGATGGGCCCTACAAAACTTTTGTAGGGCCCATCCCCGTGTTTCTGTGGCAGGCCTTTTTTTTGCATTCCTAGGCCATCCTATGTACTAGGCTACCTATATTGAAAGTCTATGTCCCTCAATTAGCACCTTCAATTGGGGAATTTTGGAAGACTCTTCTTATGTGCAATAATTAGAGAAAGTTAAGACTCCTCTGGGTGCATATAAGCATGCAGCAGTAAATAGGTACATGTATGTTCATAAACATTGTTTAGGTATTGGTCAGGGGGTTAGCATGCAGTATACTCTAGCCAAGGCCAATCATATGCCCCAATGTGCATGGCATATGTTTTCATGGCTTGGAAATGCCAAAAAAAGGCCTGCCACACAAACGCGGGGATAGGCCCTGCAAAACTTTTGCAGGGCCTATCCCCGCGTTTCAGTGGCAGGCCTTTTTTTGGCATTTCTAAGCCATGAAATGCATTAAATAGCATTACCACTTACAAGATGTACATAAAAAGGAATGATACAACTACAGAAAACACTTCAAAGAGGTACTCGAAAAAGACACTTAGAAACATAGGAGAAATAAACTTCAAAACATGTACACTAAGAGATAAACACTTGGGTGAGCAAATATGAGAAGACAAAGATTATATTCATCATTTGGGATTTACAAAATATTCATCATATGGGATATACAAAAGGTTCTCCAAAGAAGGGAGTACAAATTTTTTTAAGGTTTATTCCCTCTAATTCTCCTAGCTAGCTGCAAATCTTTAGGTTGTATTGTTACTCTCTTTGCATGGATGGCACATAGGTTAGAGTCCTCCAACTTTGATATAAGATACGCCTCTGCAGCTTCCTGGAGAGCTTCAATGGCTATCCCTTGGATATGAAGTCCAGCGCAATAGCGTTGGATCTCTTCCTTCACAACCCTTGCAAATGACCTTCGTGGAATAAGAAGCTCCACAGACTTTTGATGGTGTCGAATCTCTGCAAAGGCTCTGGTTTGCTTTCTGTGCCTTTGTGGTGCTCTTGAATTTGGGGGGATGTTGGGTTGTGGTCGTTGTGGTCTACGGCATGCTTGATAGTTCTTCTTTCTTCTTGGAGGATGCCTAGATGTTCCTGCCTGATCATTTACTTCCTCTGCCCAACCTTGCTCTCTTTCTTCATCGGTTGGTCTTTGTCCTTGTCCTGGGGGGAGTGTCTTGCCTCCTTGTGTTACTCGATGGTTCACGGGGATATCATCATTGTTCCATGGTGGCTCGTTTATACTTTCTTCATTTGAGGAACTCGATAAATTTGATGTCTCAATCACAGCTTGCCTATGTCCTCGTTGTTTGGGCCTTGCCTTGATTGGTGTCCTTACTGGGGGCTCATCATTAGATGCGGGAGGGGAATAATTTATTTCTTGGGATACATCTCTCTCTTGTGAAGCTTCATCCCCCCACGATGGAATGCTACCAGACTGTGTCCCTGCACCCGAGTTTTGTCTAGAAGAGTGGCTTGTGGTTCGACGCTTCTTGTGGGGTCTCATCCATGTTGGGTGCTGGTACCTTGCACATGGCTAGGATAGACGACATGATCCTTCCTAGAAGTCTGCTTTGTGCGTGCCATTCTCTTAGGCCGTAAAGTGGTAAAATGAGGAAGGACACCTCTATTTAAAGGCTTTCACTTAAGAATTGTCCTGTTCACATTTAAATGGATAAGAATTAGTTTTAAGACATTAAAATTATATTCACAAAGACAATAAAATTTTATTTGAAGTGAAAGGAGTTATAAAAACCTTGAAAAGAATAATGCATTTTAAAAGTTTTGAAACTATTTCCAAGCAGAACCCTCGCGGACTCTTTGTGCACGCCATTGGGCATGATGTACGGGTCGTGACGATGACATCCACTTCTCTCTTGCAATATCATGTTGTAGCTTTCGTGTAATCTTTGCTACTCGTGACTCACATGCTCGTTCCATTACATATTTTCTAGCGAATGTCGCACGAAAAAACCAATTGAACATTTTATCTAAATAGTTTGATTGGAGTAGACCACCCTCATGACGAGTGTTTTTAAAGTAAACACCTCTAGCCCTGTGATGTGACTTCTCCATTCCTCGTGTACTAAAAATGTCCAGTGACCCATATTGATTCATAAAAAATATGCTCCATGTGCAAAAATAATATGCTATGATCTGGTCAATAAGATATACACATAGTGTTTAAGACCAAATAAAAAATGTAAGAGAAACTTACTATGTAATGTGTAATGTTGCTTTCTCCCCAAGATAAGATGAATGACTGTGTAAACTCCTTCAAAGTCACTTGGAATAATTCTTGTTGTGAAGCATTAGTGGAAACCAAACACATCAAATGTAACAATTGATCGAATGATGACCAAACCTTCTCTCTTGTGTTAATGAGATCAACCTGACTCATTGTTTGTTGTAATGGAACAGAGGTCCTTCCAAAGCTCCCATTTCCCATCATCTTGACTATTCACATCTCTCTTAAAGAAACCTCTTGCCTTCTTCCCAGTCATCGAAACTTGTTGTACAATATCTTGAGACTCACCATACTTCTTAACAAATAAAGATACGTGGACACCATGAAAACCTATAGAATTCAAAATATCTTCTATTTTTTGGATTGCTATTGTAGAACTCTCTAGTGGTTCATTGCAAATGCATATTCAACATGGAGCTTAAAAAGCCTATCAAAGATCCTCATGAAAGCATGCAAAGTACAAAAGTGAACATTGACTAATGGAAATGGAATAATGGGGTTCCAATCCTTGTTAAAAGTCAAGATTCAAGCTACAAAGTCGTGGGGAATCTATTATGGACATGTGGAGCAATCAAAGGAAGCCAAAAGCCATGAGATTCCATCAAGAAAAGTCACTCAACCACTCTCCAATTCATCTCAACTAAATCCTCCAAGTTAGGAGGCTGATTTGGAAAGGTAGTTCCTAGATTTTAGGGGCACACTTCTCACTATAAAAGGAGCATGTATCCCGACTTCTTTTGGCCCATCTTCTTGGAGTTTTAGCTCATGTAAAGTGAGCACTAAGTTCTGAAGTTGTGATAAGCAAGCCCCTTGCTTAAGCTAGCCCCTTTCTTGCTTGTTTGTTTTCTTTTAGTAGGCATATCTATGTGTGTGCCCAGGCAGTGTTGTAACTCTCTACCCCTGAGTTGTTAGCATTGGTTCTCCCTCATATTGTATGCATTTGATGTAATTCTTGTCTCATTGGATATCTATTAGAGTCTACTTTATGCTCACAAAGTCTCTCGATCATTCTCTGAGAAATGTGGGAGAAACATTCATTTTAGTGAAGTTGTGTGATTGATAGCTCTCTTGGTGTGTAGGCTCTGTTGGAAATATTTTGCTCTCTGTTGTAAGGGCTGGTTCTCCTTCTCTATGTATCCATTTGATATGATTTTTGTGTCATTCGGTAGCTATTAAAGTATTCTAAAGTTGACCCAAGTTTGACATTCATTCTCTATATAATCTTGGAGAAAAGCTTGCTGGAGTGAAGTGAGGTATATGCTTGATTGGCAGTTGTGAGCCTTCAACTAGCTCATGTTGTAGATATTGTTTCTCCTTGTGTAAGCATCCATTTGAAGTGAAATTTATTTTGTTGGAAATCTCTTGGTGTCTACTACAGATCTTTAAAAGGTCACTGGAGTTCTTTGCATAAGCTCTGAGTAAGAGGATTTTTTGGTGTGCAGAGGTCAAAGAAGGATACCTGTGGAGGTCATTCACGCTTCGTCATTGCTTAGGGGTTGAGATACTTCCCCATCAGTGATATCAGAGCATTTGGGCATCTTGGAGGCATCACATACAATCAAGAAGACCTCTTGGAGTTGGTGGTTGAAGATTTGCATCAACAAAAGCTTCTTGGAGGTAGCTCACATCAAGCGGGAGCTATTCTACTCAAAGTTTCAAGAGGACAAGGTGTCCATCTACGGAAAGCTTTGGATTGAGGTAACCTCAGAGCCTCATTTTCATTTTACACACATTAGAGCATTAGCCAAGGGCTAGTTCAAGTATCAAAGACTAGATATGGGAGACTTCAACACTCAAATTGAAAAGCTAGACAAAGGGAACTATCAACCATGGAGATTTAGGGTCTCCAACTATCTTATGGGCAAGGGCCTTTGGGGGTTGATTAGTGGAAGTGAACCAAGACCTAGGTTGGATGAGAATCCAACCAATGACCAGAGAAGGGCCTTTAGGGAATGGAATGAAAGAGACAAGAGGGTTATCTTTATCCTTTCCCAACACATTAGCAATAGCATGATCGGCCATATCCAAGACTTGGATTCAAGCATGAAGGTATGGGAGACACTTGAAAGGCTTTATTCAACAAGCACCAAAGCAAGGAAGATCCAACTCAAGAATGAGCTCAACAACCTTAGGAAGAGCTCAGGGAGTAGCATAAATGACTACATACTTAAGGTCAAGGAGTTATCAGATGCATTGGGATCCATTGGAAGCCACGTAGATGATGACGATCTTGTGGCTTATACTCTCAATGGTTTGAGAGATGATGAGAAGTGGAAACCCTTTACCACTTCAGTTTATGTAAGGGATAATCTTCCCGATTTTGAGCAATTGGTTGCTCTCATGGTCACGAAAGAAATGAACATAGGTGGAAGTTCAACTAAAAGCAAGGATGCACAAGTTTTCTATGCAGGTAATCAAAGGAGCAAAGGAAGAAGAGGACAAGGAAGGGGCAAAGGAAGGTTTGGAGGAAGGCAAGGCCACTCAAGAAATTAAGGACATGACCAAGGCACCTCATCACAAAGAGGGAGAGGAAGAACAAGAGGAAGAGGAGGACGACATCAACAAAAGAGGAATCAAGATGGCGAAGGATGTTACATATGTGGCAAGTTTGGCCACTACACTAGAGATTGCTACCAAGGAGGAAACCAAAGGAGCTATAATCAAGGATCTTCATACAAATTCCAAGGTAATTATGCCTCTACAAGTTGAGAAAATGACAATCTCTTGATGATGCAAATGAATGGGAATTCAAGCAAAGTAGATAACACTTGGTATATTGATAGTGGATGTAGCAACCATATGAGTTGCAATTCTTCTTGGTTTACTAATCTACATGTTCCCAAAGGTAAAGGACATGTAGAAACAGGTGATGATACAGCCCATGAGATCTCCCATGTTGGAGATGTAGCTTTGGATGACAAGGAGGAAGGAAGATGTCTCAAGGATGTCTTGCATGTACCTACCATCACAAAGAACTTGGTGTCCGTTGGGCAAATGGTTGAAAGAGGCTATCAAGTAAGGTTCAACAAAGGTGGATGCTTTGTGGAGAAACCTAAGCAAGGTTACAAGGTCATAGCAAGAGGAAAGAAGCAAGGGAGACTCTTCACTTTGGAGGTACATTCTCATTCCACTCAACATGTCTACTTCACATATGGAAACAAGAGGATTTCGGAGTTGGACTTGTGGCACAAGAGGATAGGTCACATCAACATACAAAGAATGAAGGAAATGCGATTCAAGAGGCTGGTTGAAGGTCTTCTGAACTTCCAAGGACAAGGTATGAAGCGTTTATGTGAATCTTGTCAACTAGGGAAGCAAGCGAGACTTCCATTCAAGAAGAGTGGCTACATAAGCCAACATCCATTGGAGTTGATACATACAGATGTGTGGGGGCCAACCAAAGAGCAATCCATTGGAGGTAACAAGTACTTTGTCACTTTTATAGATGATTGCACAAGGATGGTTTGGGTTAATTTCATAAAAAACAAATCAGATGTATTTACATGTTTCAAAGCATTCAAGGCAATGGTAGAAAAGGAAACAGGTACATATATCAAGAAGCTAAGGTCCGATGGAGGGGGAGAATATTTCTCCAATGAGTTTTCTGATTTTTTAATGGATCAAGGCATCAAGAGGCAAGTAACATGCAGGTACACACCCCAACAAAATGGAGTAGCAAAGAGAAAGAATAGATACATTGCCGAGATCGCTAGAGCAATGCTTAATGAGATGAATGTACCTAACATGTTTTGGAGTGATGCAGCAAATACCACCGTGTATCTGATGAATAGGGCTCCTACCTCAGGGATCCATGGCTTGACACCATATCAAGCCTATTATGGTAAGAAACCTGATCTTTCCCACTTGAAGATATTTGGATGTACTTGTTATGTACATGTGCCAAGTGAATTGAGGCACAATCTACAACCAAAGGTAGAAAAGTGTGTGTTTCTAGGATATTCAAATGATCATAAAGGTTACAGGTGCTTCAACCCAAACACAAAGGACTTGAGGATATCAAGGGATGTAGCATTTGATGAGCTAATCCCTTGGTATAAGAAGTATGATTGTATGCAGGACTATGAAGAAGAAAAGCATGGACATGATGAAGAACAAATTGACCTAGAGCTAAGCGGCCCAAGGTATTCCATCAATGAAGATAGTTCAAGCATGAACTCACCATGGAGGGGGAGATCTTCATCAAGCTATGAAGCACAATCAATCAACAAAGGCAAAGCAACATTGGTGGTGTTGGATGAAGAAGGTAATGAATTTGAAGATGATGGACACATGATGGAGAAAGAAGCCATGTCAAAGAAAGAGATCAAGTTCCCAAGGCAAAGGAGGTTTATTCCTCCAAAAGGTGAAGAAAGGAAGTCTTCTAGAGTTAAGTATCCAACTCAAAGGTTTACTTATGATTCATACATGGCAACTCATTATGCATATATGAAGAAAGTAGTAGAAGATCATGAGCCCAATTGCTATGAAGATGCAAGCAGGTACACCGAATGGAAAAGGGCAATGCAAGAAGAGATCGACGCACTTGAGGAAAATCAAACATGGACTCTAGTGCCCAAGAAGGATAACATGAAGGTAATAGGTAATAAGTGGGTGTATAAAGTAAAGAGGAATTCAGATGGATCTATTTCTAGGTTCAAAGCAAGATTGGTGGCCAAGGGTTTTGCACAAACCTATGGAGTGGACTTTGAAGAGACATTCAGCCCCGTGGAAAAGATGAGCACCATTAGGACACTCATTGCAATGGCTGCTAGCAAAGGATGGAAGCTTTTCCAATTGGATATCAAGAATGCCTTTCTCAATGGAGACTTGGAAGAAGAGGTATGCATGGAGCAACCACTAGGTTTTGTTCATAAAGAGTTCCACATCATGTTTGTAGGTTGAAGAAGGCACTTTATGGCCTAAAGCAAGCTCCAAGGGCTTGGAACCAAAGATTGGTGGACTATTTGATCAAATGTGGTTACAATCAATGCAAGGCGGATCCATCTCTCTTCATCAAACAAAGAGGAGAACTTGTAGTCTACATGTGTGTGTATGTAGATGATCTTATCATTACAGGTAATGATACAAAGGGCATTGAGGAGATCAAGGCAAAGCTTGGAAAGGAGTTTAGGATATCTGATCTTGGAGATCTTAGGTATTCTCTTGGCATTGAAGTTGTATACAAAGAAGAAGGTATTATGCTCATACAAAGGAAGTATATTCTAGACCTACTTGAGAGGTTTGGGATGCTACATTGCAAGCCTATTTCAAATCCCATGGAAGTTAATGTAAAGCTAAGCTCCATTGATGGAGAGCCATTAGAGGATGTAACTTTTTATCGCTCTATTGTAGGCTCTTTCAATTATGCCACAATAACTAGGCCTGACATAGCATATGGAGTTGGAGTGTTATCACAATTTATGCATAGTCCAAGGACTACACACTTGCAAGCTGCAAGAAGAATGTTACGATATCTCAAGGCCACTATAAATGAAGGATTGTTCTATTCATTTGATGATGATATGCAGGTCAAAGCTTATTCTGATGCGGAATGGGCCGGTTCTAAGGAGGATAGAAGAAGTACAAGTGGCTACCTAGTCATGCTAGGTAGCAAGATCATCTCATGGATTTCAAAGAAGCAACCCACGGTGGCATTATCTTCCACTGAGGCTGAGTATAGAGCTTTGGCTCAAATCACATGTGAGCTAATGTGGATTAAGAAGTTATTTATGGAGCTTAATTTGCAGGTTGACACATATCCAATTTTTTGTGACAATATGAGTAGCATTCATCTAGCATCGTATCATGTCTATCATGCTAGAACCAAGCATATTGAAGTGCACTATCACTTCATAAGGGAAAAGGTGATATCGAAGGAAGTTTCAATACATCATATTGGTACCAAGGACCAAGTTGCCGACGTGTTTACAAAGGCTTTGGATGGAATGAAGATTTGAAAATTCAAGCAAAGCATCAACATGAAGGAGCTTGGATGAGGATGAAGAATTGAAGCTTGAGGGGGAGTGTTAAAAGTCAAGCTTCAAGCTACAAATTCATGGGGAATCTATTATGGACATGTGGAGCAATCAAAGGAAGCCAAAAGCCATGAGATTCCATCAAGAAAAGTCACTCAACCACTCCCCAATTCATCTCAACTAAATCCTCCAAGTTAGGAGGCTGATTTGGAAAGGTAGTTCCTAGATTTTAGGGGCACACTTCTCTCTATAAAAGGAGCATGTATCCCAACTTCTTTTGGCCCATATTCTTGGCGTTTTAGCTCATTTAAAGTGAGCACTAAGTGCTGGATTTGTGATAAGCAAGCCCCTTGCTTAAACTAGGCCCTTGCTTGCTTGTTTGTTTTCTTTTAGTAGGCATATCTATGTGTGTGCGCAAGCACTGTTGCAACTCTCTACCCCTGAGTTGTTAGCATTGGTTCTCCCTCATATTGTATCCATTTCATGTAATTCTTGTCTCATTGGATAGCTATTGGAGTCTATTTTATGCTCACAAAGTCTCTGGATCAGTCTCTGAGTAATCTGGGAGAAACATTCATTTTAGTGAAGTTGTGTTATTGATAGCTCTCTTGGTGTGTAGGCTCTGTTGGAAATATTTTGCTCTCTGTTGTAAGGGCTGGTTCTCTTTCTCTATGTATCCATTTGATATGATTTTGGTGTCATTGGGTAGCTATTAGATTCCTTTAAAGTTTACTCAAGTTTGAGATTCATTCTTCGAATAATCGCTGAGAAAAGCTTGCCGGAGTGAAGTGAGGTATCTGCTTGATTGGCAGTTGTGAGCCTTCAACTAGCTCATGTTGTAGATATTGTTTCTCCTTGTGTAAGCATCCATTTGAAGTGAAATTTGATTTTTTGGAAAGCTCTTGGTGTCTACTACAGGTCTACAGAAGCTCACTAGAGTTCTCTACATATGCTATGATTAAGAGCATTTTTGGTGTGCAGAGGTCAAAGAAGGATACCTGTGGAGGTCATTCACGCTTCGTCATTGCTTAGGGATTGAGATACTTCCCCCATCAATCCTTGCTTATTTTATCACGAGTCGCTTCCTGTAACATTGGACACCTCAAAAGTGACATCTCCCATTCCGTGTGATTCGATGAGTGTGTTTCATCAATTTCTTCAGAGTCATCAACTCTCATCAATGCCCTTGCAAGTTTAGACTGTCTCTTAGATCCTTTGTAACCTTGTGTACAATATGGGCAAGGATAGAGAGAAGATGCTCCTTGTTTACAACCTAACATGCATTTTATACTCTTAAGGTCTCCACCCAAATGCCATTCTACCTCAAAATCACCTATATTATCTACAAAAAGCTTTTGTTCATGTATTTGAGAAGAGATTACTTCTGTAATCCATGGAGTCCTACTAGAAATCCATGAAATAACATTGTTTGTTTCTTTGGGAACTTCTATAGCACCTAACCACCAGATATCTCTCTCTGATTGCACACTGTAAGTCAAATGGTCCCTCCCTCCGAAAGTTTAATCACTCATTGCATAGTCCATAATTTCATTCATTAGCGTCACACTCAACCTTTCTAGTCGTCGACCCTTTATGATTTGACAGTCTGCACAAAAGAGAAAACATTATCTTAATATGACACTTGAATGCAATAAAACTTCAACACCAAATAAAATGTAGTAGGGGTACCTTTGATTGTTGAACTATAAAAGTGAACCATTGCTTGTTGAAGCTTCTGAAGATCCACAAATATATTGTTGAATTTAGTGTAAGTAAATCCTTGTGTAGATAGGATTTTTGATTGCTTCTTAGGAATATCTGGATGATAAACAGAGGCAGGCATAGTGTCTTCTATGAATAAATATTGTCCAATAGTATGAGTCACATCCTCATTTGAAGTTTTTTTTATTGATAGACACTTTATATGGGCATGGAAATATACTTTGAGAAGTACCTTGTGACTGTAGGGCTTGCCTGAGAAGGGTGTACATTGCAGTATACCCATTTCTACTGATGCCCGCTTTGTCACATATTGCCTGAACATCTTGCACTGTGATAAGGTTTTTTAACTTCTTTGAAAACTCAGCTTCAACAATAACTCTAATACACTTTCCTATGGGTGAGTCTAAAACAGAAGTGATTTCTTTTGTGTTTATACAGCTATTCATCAGCTTGAATTGGTCTTGTGTTGTTGATGAAGCAGTTATGTCTTGAATAAACGACCTACGCAATGAAAGATTCCATTACAAATCTTCATTAAAACATATAAAAGTGAAACACTCACCTTGTTGCATATATACGTCGTTTGCGTGCTCCGCCACCTTTTGAAGAGCTTCAAAGGATGACAATGCTCTTTTCCTATGTCTCATACCAAGTGGAGTCTCTTTCAGCTGCTAGAGATTGGCAGTTAACTTTGAAATTGTGCTTTGTTTTGCTTTAATATCCTGTTCCAAATTTGCAAGTTGTTTTTGTAAAGATATGATTGTGCTTTCTAAAGTGACCACCCTCATATGATGGATGTGATATTGTTGGAACCAATACTTAATAGTAGCAAGTGAATGTGTAGATAATCGCTTGCAGTAACCTAATAGTCCACCTTCACCCACACCAATGAACTGAAGTAAAGTTGAGAGGTTATGGAATGTTGGATGGTAAGAAGATATTGGATCAAGAGGATATAGTGAACCATGAGCCCAAAGATCAATACTTTTTTCTCCAGCTGCACGACGTTCATTTTGAGAATTGGCATCATTCTTGCATCGTGTATTTGGAGCAAACTCTCTAGGCACATGAACATTAATACTTGTTGATGCAGGAGCATGAGGACGTTCTACTGTGAAGTTTGTGATACATTTCAACACCATCTTTGCTAATGACCAGCAATATAAAAAACAAAGATGAAAAACTGGTTGGAAGCGACTCTAAAGCATATGTTTTGCTCAAAAAATGTGTTTTCTTGTATGTGTATGGGTTAAAGTGTATTTTTCCACTGTGTATGGCTGAAAATGATGAAATTTGAAAAAAGCCATTTTTTAGGGGAAGCATAGTCACGGATTTGATGATGTGGCACTTACTTTTGGAGGGAGTTTGAAAATTATACCGTTTCTAAAAGAAACTTCAAAAAATGGGCCCAAAAAACTGACTTGTGACATATATATTAAAAAATAGACCCTTTTGAGTTAATATACATTGAAAATGAGACTTAAAAAAAAATTCATTTTTTTATTCAAATACATGTACGAGTTTGATGATGTGGAAAGTAGATTCTCTTTCTCTCTCTCTAGAAGAAGAAAGAGAGAGCCCTACTAAAGCCTAAAAAAAACCTACTCTAGCCTACTAAAAATTGCCCTATTAAATGCACTTTGTCCCCTTAAACAGGAACAGAATTAAGCTTAATCCCTAAAAATTAGGGATCCTTACAAGGCCCATGCAGGGCTCATTTTTTCCCCTAATGGTCAGTCAAGCAATACATGGACATTTATGCATGAGTGAAATTTGATTTTTGGAATTTGTTTCAACATTGGCTCAAGTTAATTGAGCTACTTCTTAAATGCTACTTGCTTTCATGTGGATATAAATCCTTGAAGACTACAACTTTAAAATAAGGCTGCTCGATAATTCTCATTAACATTCACTTTACAGTGAGAAAGATAACATTTGCGAACTTTATAATTTCTAGTTGCCTACAATCATGTTTTGACTTTAAGATTGAAAGTTCATGACTCTTGAACACAAGGCGATTATATTCTTTTGATGTCTTGGTTGTGCATGTATGTACAACTGATTTTCAATTAATATGGAAATGTGGCTCATCAAATTATAGTTAGGGAATCACTTGTGACTTTACCATTTCTAGACACATGACACACACCCTACACGTAGGTCTGAATGTGCATGACATACTTGGTCAACCCGATGTGAAAGAGCCTTTGTATGTGTATGTGAGATGTTTGCACCTTCACAATTCATCTTCAAAACTCTGTCAAGCCAAAGTGCACTTTTTGTCTCCCTCTTTTCAAAGAACATTGATGATAATGTTTACTTCTTTGTCTTAAACCAATGTTTCCTCCTTCGGATTATTCCTATGTTTACACCTACATTTACTCCTTCAGCTTACACCTACATTTACTACAATTTGTCCAATAAGGTGTACAACTTTGGCATAACTTTGGCATCATTGGCTTCCCTAGAACGCACGGCTCTCTTGGTGATTGTTGGCAGGCATTAGCCATGTGCGAACACCTTTTAATTATGGAGTGGCAATAAGAAGTCTTTTATTTACCAAGGACAAAGGATTTAAACCCACAACATCACTCTCACAAGTGATAATAAAGTAATTCTATGACCTAAAGGTCTAGCCAGTCTAGACAAATCTAAAATCAGAGATTGTTTAGTCACTCATGTGTATGACCAAAGATCTCAAGTCTAGACTTGCTACTTGTAAAGAAGTGGTGACTAGTGGTTAAGTCTGAAGGGTTTGAAGGAGGAGTTTTTGGGTTCAACCCCGA
Organism: Ceratopteris richardii; assembly: GCA_020310875.1. Classification (NCBI taxonomy): domain Eukaryota; kingdom Viridiplantae; phylum Streptophyta; class Polypodiopsida; order Polypodiales; family Pteridaceae; genus Ceratopteris; species Ceratopteris richardii. Next base: position 66,727,141 of record CM035440.1, on the reverse strand, counting down.
TGGGGTATATGCGGGGAGTATTTTGCCCAAAAAGCTATAGGGCCCTCTAAAAGCATCCACTTGAGTTAGCTTGAGTTAATTGGGACACTTGGTGCACATGCAGTTACATGATTGACGCATTAATGATTAGAATGCACCTATCCAAGAATAAAATCTTCTAAAGAGAGCTCTATATAGAGGCATATGGTTTGGAGGAGAGCCATCTCTCTAGCACGTGGTAGTGGTTGTTATCTTCAATCTCTTACACTGGACTAATAATTTGAATCCTTTAGTTCACATATTTGTGCCCGCATTGCACATAGTAAAACAATGAATTGAGTAGGGATTTTTTTAGATCCACCTTTAATATTTACTACTTTGTACTTTGACCTATTTATCAAAGTTTCAAGCTAGAGGGTTTTTTGAATCATTTGGGTAGGGATCGAACCACAGAGATAAGAAATGTTCTTCCAATTTCAGAATATGAGGCTCAAGGGTTGCCTAGGGTATAAATATATCTCTATTTTTGAGCACGAAAATGTTTTCCAAGCAAGGAAGAATGTAATAAAGTAGTTATATGACCTAAGGTGTTGGTAGACTCAGACAAATCTACAACTAGATACTATTTGGTCATCCATGTGTATGACCAAAGATCTCTAGACTAGACCTACATAGCTAGTCAGTGCTCTCATAAACAAGTGATCCAATTAGAATAATGGTTAGGTCTCAAGGGTGTGAAGGAGGAGGAGTTGGGGTAACCCCATGGGGTACATGGGGAGAGTATTTTTCCCAATGAGCTACAAAGCCTTCTAAAAGCATCCACTTACGTTAAATCACGTTAACTAAGATACTTTTCACACATGGAGTTACATAGCTAACACATGGATGGTTAGAATCCACCTCCCTAAGAAGGAAATCCCCTAGAGAGATCTATATATAGAGACATATGGTTGGAAGGAGAACCATTTCTCTATCACTTGGTGGTGGTCATAAGCTTCTTTCTCTTACATTTTACCACTACAATATTCCTCTGTGTTGAGTTTCTACACCTTTTTACTTATATTTAACGCAAGTTGCATCTCTACTTTTTGAATTCCCAAGAATCACCCTTTTCAATTCCCTTTTCCATTTTAGTTCCAACAATCTCAAAATTTTTCTCACATATCCAACAAGGGGGTTTTCTTTGTCTACATACCCATGGACCCTATAAATACCATGGAGCATTTTTGTGAGTCACCTGTACTTGAGGTAGCACTTGAGCAATAGTTCGAGCTTCCGTGAAACAAGCTTTGAGGCACTCAAAATTAGATCCGACAATTCTACAAAGTACGTTACATGATGCAATGTGAAGAGGATAATCTTCCAAGGGTGGTAAAATCTATTCTCTTATGGTTATCACAATTTGATGATTTCTATTATGAGGAATCATCTTCTGAAAGTGATAGAGTAAGCTTTGCTACTAACTATATAGTAGGGAAGGCTCAGCTTTGGTGGAATGTCCTACATCATAGTGCTAATCCTCAGACCACATGGAAGGCTTTTCAAGAAAAGGTTAAGCAGTTCTTTCTTCCCCTACAATTCCATCTACATGTTCAACATTTTTGGCCTACATGCATATGGAAGGAGGGTGATACTTTTACAGCCTATATGCCCGAGTTGTGCCAATACCTAGTACTTCTCTACGTACTTGAAGATGTTTTTGAAGTTACCATAAAGAAGAAGTATGATGCTGATTTGGAGAATGACATCCAAGCTAAGCTTCACTCACTCCAACCCACAAGGTTTCATGATGCTATCTCTTTTTCTCATGATGCAAAGAAAGACTACCAATCGATTATCAAAACGATCTATTTGTAGCAATTACATCAAAAAAAACATTTTACAAGTCTAATTGTCTTTGATTATCAAACTGTTGGTTTTCTATTTCTTTAATCCTGGAGTTCTTTACATGTGATGCATTTACACATAGGATTTAGTATCTAGGAGCATACTTCAGTTATGCCTCTCAAAATAAATTAGAATATTTATGGCATATAATATTCTAGACCATGAACGACTGAACCAAAATACATTTAGAATAGCTAGTTATGTGCTTTCATTTATTCAATTAATTTGAAACTATGTTAGTACCCAAAAAACATCTAAATAATTTAAATTTCTCCATGAAAATTTCCATGCATGTGACTAGCAATCCATGGACTCTATTTTATTTTATCAACTAAGGTCATTTGCTTTCTCAACTAAGGGTTCACAACCGCACTTCTCCAACTCTTGGCAGGGGAAGAACAATAGGCAAAGGTGTCCTTCCACAGTTCAGCAATTTGTTGATGGACGAAGCGGAGAGAGAAAGAGGTTGAGCATGCATGAAACCAAGGAGCCTTGCGGGTTTTGGTGAGAGCTTGGAATATGATAATGATTCGGTTGGAATTCAGAGATGCAAGTGGACTTTCTTGGTCTAATAACTCAGACGAATCTTGAGTGAGGACTCCATTTGTTTTCATATTTCTTTTTGATGCAATTGAAATAGGAAATAGAAGGGAATCTCTGCCTCCTAGGTTTTTTGACACGAAGCACCCTAATTCCAATGATCCTCAATGAGAAAAACCATGAATTCACAAAGACAAGATACTAGTTCAAAATCGGCATCTGATTATGTATGCCAAAGATATGGTGGATGTTAGATGAAGATTAGCTATATAGTGTGCATAGTAAGGTCACTCTAGCGACACCCTCTGAATGTATAGAGGGTTTGCCATCTATGGCCTAATAATAGCTAACCAAACTCGACCATTTCCATTAGATCCAACGCCCTTCATTATAAACGTGTATACAAAGATATCTCTTACCAGCTCAGATTAGTTGCATCACAATATATCATCTGTAGGTCATAGTAAGGGATACATATGAAATTATAGTTAGATGTTATCTCTTTTTAAACTTGAATTAATAGTAATATGGATCTTTAAGCTTTTACACAAAAATAAACGAAAATAGAAACCTATGGACCATCTACATTATTCCGGGAGAATGAGAGTGCGTTCTGATCTAGCTACTAAAACACCTCCCAGGGACACAGTCAAAAGAAATAATCTAAACGAAGCTCCATTACGCAAAAGAGCCATGTACAATTAAATTAAAACGTAGTTGTACATGAAAAAGATATGTACGATGTCAATACATTCACGGTGCTAAGTTCCTACTAAGGTGATGCTGTACATTTCCATAATTCACCAAGAGTAAACACAAGAAAATGCATAAGAGATAGTAAACACAAGAAGATGCATAAGAGATAGTAAGCACATGTCCTACGTAATTCTAGTACACAGATAGATCAAGACGAACAGAACAGAACAAGTAAGTTTAAATGACGGCGTACGCAATATGTGCACGTACATAAATTCCTTTTATGCATATCTTGTGGTCAATACATGTAGTTTCTTGCTTTTATATTATACATCGAATTTCCGCCCCACATTATGCCTAACACTTTGTTCTTTTAAACGGGAACTTGCCTAAGCCTGCCAAATATAACTGACACACGCTTTTCATCCAAGTTGGATATAACATGGATGTTCATGATTTGGAAATATGAGAAAGACGGCTGCATATTGCTGTTCCAAACATTGGCTAGTAATCATTATACAAAATGATTCTCTATTAGGCAGTGCGGAAGGCACATTCAAGTCCGATGAGAAATGGATACGTGAATCAAACAAAATTTCTTCTGCGCATGAGGAGGAAGAGGACGAGAGGACAATGAATAGGAAGATGTATTTTTCCTTACAATGGAATGGAAGATTGTGTATTTCTGTTCACGTTCAGCAGTGATAATTCTATTTAATTACTCTCCATTAGACGAAGCCCACAGATAAAGATAAAGACGAAATGATGGATTTCAATTCTTCCGCATTAACTCCATTCCTGTGGTCTACTCTTGTCCATGTAATTGGCTTGCTCATTAACTGCATTCCTGTGGTCTACTCTTGTCCATGTAATTAGACGAAGCGGACAGATAAAGATAAAGAAGAAATGATGGCTTTCAATTCTTCCGCATTGACTCCTTTGCTGTGGTCTACTGTTGTCCATGCAATGTACGTTATTGAACTTAGACTGAAGTTTTCGCACTGTATTCAATACGAACTTCAGGAGACGGATCATGGTACTGTGCAAGTGTGAAGCCAATCCCATAAACAAACACCTCCGTACTGTGTACAAATGGAATACGACAATGGCGATTTTACGGACCAGGGAAAGGATTCTAATCAACTCAGGATTTTACGGACCAGGGAAAGTAATGGCATGAACCGGTCAGTCATAGACAGAGAGTGATAAAGAGTAAGCGAGAGAGTGACGAGTAAGGAATGTAGTGCTCTCTCTCTCTCTTTCTCTCTCTCTCTCGTGCTATGCAGGTGTTCCAAAGCATGCGCTAATGACATTCTTACACTCGTCATGAGCTTATGGACCCCTCACATTAACAGTTGGTCCAACGGTCCTTGAAGAACGGGGTATGGTCCACGTTCTGTAGGACAATTGGTTGAGCTTTGGTCTCTTGAGGCGGAGGTCCAAGGTTCAAGTCCCAGGTTGGACATGTTATGGCTTAGGCCAGTTAAACCCAGTTGTAATCATGTCTCTCAGTTGTAACCTTGTCTAACCCCTGCTTTGTGGGATACGGGGGGTCCCGCGGGTGCTATGCCCATTCACTTGTACAGTTGCAATTTCAAAGTTAAAGTCCGGGGGAGTAGGCTTCGGCTGAACCTCCATTTAAAAAAAAAAGAACGGGGTATGAAAGAACAGGAAATTAAGTATTAACGGCGGCCTCCATCAATAAAAATTCTCTTGTATGGCATTCTTGTATGAAATCGAACATCGTTTTACATAAAAACGATCCACCTTCATTACACGTGTCTTCGTCATTTTCCTTATTGCAAGACTTTTATGTATTTTAGATCCACAGCATTAAATCTCGTTGATTAAGCTCAAAATACGCTTGCATATAAAATGTCTGAATATATATAATGAAGATTTTTCTTCCTGCATATAACTTTTGTCAATCTCTCACTCAATTGCTTTCTTCGTTCTCATCTACTTCAGTTCCATTTCTTTTTGTACCATTTTTCGTGAATAAACTGATAGTGGATCTCGATAGTCTTTATTGTCTTATAGTACGTTGGGTTTTACGCTAACATAGAACTAACTAAAGAGATTGTCAGAGTAGATGACACATTTCCATTTAAATAAATAGATGCCCATGTTCTTGAGAAAGTACTTCAGTAATTGGACTTCTCATCCGCATTCCATCAATCCCTTTTATTAGAAGTTTGTAGCTCATAATAATAAGACATATGCTCCTTAATACTCCAAACAAGAACCAGATTTTCCAGCGATATTACAGATTCACTTGTCCGCCGTGATGAACAGAATTTCAAGCTATATCCGCGTCTGAGTATTTAAATATACATGGCTTAAATTTTGTTTCATAAACTAGTCGATAATTGCAAGAAGATTTGTTATACAGCGCTTCGTCAAAGTGCATAAATGTGTAGTTTGCACCGTTTTTGTATAACTTGAGCGATGGTAACTCCAAGTTTTCGATCCGGTGTTTGAATGGTTTCCTATAATAAATTAGAATAAATTAGGTATACATATTTACATAATCATAGTATTTTCAATCATCTAGAAACTTTTTGTACTTACATCAACTAGCATATAAATTAGATTGAAAGAACAAATGCCAAATCATGTTCGGAATATAACAAAGAACATGGTTTCTGTTGGATAAATGGTTGACCAAGGATTATAAGTCAGGTTCAATGTTGATGGGTTATATGTAGAAGGGTACAAACAGGATGGAAGGTTGATTTCCAATGGAAAAAAAGTGGGCAAGATGTTCACCTTAAATGGGAAAAATCCTAAAATGAACACAACCATGATTGCAAAAGGTGGAGGAGTTATTGTTGAAATAGACATATGCAATAAGCGAATGGGACATGCAGATTTGGAGAGGGTGAAATTGATGCATTCAAAGGAGATTGTCAATAGAACATCAGATTTCAAAGTTGGAATGATGCAAGAGGTATGTGCATGATCTCAATTTGGTAAACACTCAAGAGCATCATTTCTGCATGACAAGGATGTTAGTGACAATGTGCTAGAAATAGTACATATATATGTTCAGGGTCCTACAAAGACCACATCTATGGGCCGTTGTAGCTTATGTCACATTCAATGATGACCATACACAAAAAGTATGGGTATATTTCATGAAAGAGAAGTGTGAGGTGTTCAATCACTTCTAGAATTTTAAGGCTATGTTGGAAAAAGAGTCAAGAAAGTATATTCACACATTAAGATCTGACAAAGGAACAATATAACATATCTGGTGTATACAGAGGCTTTTATCGAGGAAATTGAATGGATGCATTTTTGCCCCGATGTTAGTGTAAATGTCGGTATAGACATTGAAACAAAAGCACCAGTATAGGCATTGGTTTATTCATCCGTATAAGCATTGGTATAATCATCCGTATAAGCATCAGAAATATCGATGTTCATATCGATGCCTATACCGGCATCTATACTGTTGCTTGATGGGGTACCGTCACTTTATCGGTGACCATCCTGGGAGTACCATCGCTTATACCAACGACCATATCTTCGTCATTTTCCTTATTGCAAGACTTTTATGTATTTTAGATCCACAGCATCAAATCTCGTTAATTAAGCTCAAAATACGCTTGCATATAAAACGTCTGAATATATATAATGAAGATTTTTTTTCCTGCATATAACTTTTGTCAATCTCTCATTTAATTGCTTTCTTCATTCTCATCTACTTCACTTCCATTTCTTTTTGTACCATTTTTCGTGAACAAATTGATAGTGGATCTCGATAGTCTTTATTGTCTTATAGTACGTTGGTTTTAAGCTAACATAGAACTAACTAAAGAGATTGTCAGAGTAAATAACACATTTCCATTAAATAAATAGATGCCCATGTTCTTGAGAAAGTACTAAAATAATTGGACTTCGCATCCGCATTCCATCAATCCCTTTTATTAGAAGTTTGTAGCTCATAATAATAAGACATATGCTCCTTAATACTCCAAACAAGAACCAGATTTTCCAGCGAGATTATAGATTCACTTGTCAGCCGTCATGAATAGAATTTCAAGCTATATCCGCGTCTGAGTATTTAAATATACATGGCTTAACTTTTGTTTCATAAATTAGTCGATAATTGCAAGAAGACTTGTTATACAGCACTTCGTCAAAGTGCATAAATGTGTAGCTTGCACCGTTTTTGTATAAGTTGAGAGATGCTCACTCCAAGTTTTCGATCCGCTCTTTTAATGGTCTCCTAGAATAAATTAGGTATACATATTTACATACTCATAGTATTTTCTATCATCTAGAAACCTTTTGTACTTACATCAACTAGCATATAAATTAGATTGAAAGAATAGATTCCAAATCATATTCGGAATATAACAAACAACATAATTTCTGTTGGATAAATGGTTGACCAAGGATTACAAGTCAGGTTCAATGTTGATGGGTTATATGTAGAAGGGTACAAATAGGATAGAAGGTTGATTTCCAATGGAACTGAAGTGGGCAGGATGTTCACCTTAAATGGGAAAAATCCTAAAATGAACGCAACCATGATTGCAAAAGGTGGAGGACTTATTGTTGAAATAGATATATGCAATGAGCGAATGGGAGATGCAAATTTGCAAAGGGTGAAATTGATGCATTCAAAGGAGATTGTCAATAGAATATCAGATTTCAAAGTTGGAATGACGCAAGAGGTATGTGCATGATGTCAATTCGGTAAAGACTCAAGAGCATCATTTTTGCATGACAAGGATGTTAGTGACAATGTGCTGGAAATAGTACATACATATGTTTAGGGTCCTACAAAGACCACATCTATGGGCTGTTGTAGCTTATATGTCACATTCAATGATGACCATACACAAAAATTATGGGTATATTTCATCAAAGAGAAGTGTGAGGTGTTCAATCACTTCTAGAATTTTAAGGCTATGTTCGAAAAAAAGTCAAGGAAGTATATTCACACATGAAGATCTGACAAACGAACACTACAAAATATCCAGTGTATACAGAGGCCTTTATCAATGAAATTGAGTGGGTGCATTTTGGCCCGGATGTTGGTGTAAATGTCGGCATACGCATCCGAGCAAAAGCAGCAGTATAGGCATCGGTATAGTCATCCATATAAACATCGGTATAACCATCGGTATAAGCATAAAGATACCCACGCTCATACCGATGCCTATAGCGACCTCTATATTGTTGCCTCTTCGGAGTACCGTTGCTTTACCGGTGACCATCCTAGCAGTATGGTCGCTTCTACCGGTGACCATATTTGCGAATTTTTTTTTGGCAGAATGTGTTTTCTTTTGCTATAGCAACACTACCATGATGTTATTTAGCAAAAGACAATACACTCTGCCCAAAAAAAACAAGTACATGTGATGTGTACTCTAATGGCAATTGAAATATGATTTCATAAAGAAAAATACTATCGGGAATTAAAGATATAATCAGAATGAACCAGGAACCATGAACCATGTACAAAGAAAGTTATATATTTCATAAATGAAGAATGTACAAGAGTGTGGCAAACCACTGTCATATGTGAGGCAAATATAGAATGTGGCAAAGCAATGCCATATAAGAATCAAATACAAAATTCTCGTGCACCACTGTCATATATGAGCCAAACACAAAAGTGTCGCACACCACTGTCATACACATGCACAGAATGATCGAGACATCCATATCAGGAGTCCAGAAACAAAGAACATTCATTAAAATGAGATAAATTCACATGAGATTTACAAACAACAAGTAAAAACCAAGTTTCTAAATTCATCACCTCATCGTAGATGGACACTTAGGATTCGCTTCTAATGCCACCAATTCAAAAGGCAATTGGTTGCAGATGGGTATATAAAGTTAGAAGAAATTCAAATGGATTAGTTTGAAAGTAAAAGGCAAGATTAGTTGCCAAAGGACGCTCTCAAACTCATGGTATAGGCTATGAGGAAACATTCTCATGAGTTGCAAAGATGACTACAACTAGAACATGGATAAGTGTAGCCACTACAAGGAATTGGAGACTCCTCCAAATTGATGTGAAAAATGCATTCTTAAATGTTTGGATAAGTGAAGAGGTATATGTGTCACAAATTCTAGGTTTTGAAGACCCTAATCATACATCTTATGTTTGCAGACTTAAGAAAGCATTGTATGGATTAAAACAAGCTCCTAGAGCTTGGAATTAGAGGTTGGTTACATACCTTCAAGATTAAGGGTTCAAACCTAGCAACTCATGTCCTTCTCTATTCATCAAAAGGGATCACAATGAGTTTATCTATGTGTATATGTAGATGATATTGTTATGATAGGTGATGATTTGAATGGCATTCAAAGGATCAAGAGACACATGCAAGAGGAGTTCAAAATCAATGACTTAGGTGAGCTCACTTATTTCCTAGGTATGCACGTTATATACACAGATGAAGGAATGTATTTGAATCAGAGAAGATACATTCATAATCTTCTTCTCAAGATCAAAATGGAGAACACTAAACTTGTAAGTACACCTTTGGAGATGAATCGTAAACTTAGTGTTTATGAAGGTGAGAAATTTGAAGACATGAAAGAACATCAAAGGCTGGTAGGTAGCTTGATATACGCTGCTCATACAAGGGCAAACATCTCATATAGTGTCGAAGTGCTTAGTTAGTTCATGTATTCACCAAGAAGACCACACAGTATGTAGCTAAGAGAGTAATTAAGTATCTCAAAGTTACAAGCAATGAAGGTATATTCTATCCTCACTCCTCAGATTTGGATATCAAAATCTATTCAGATGTAGATTGGGCAAGAGCTAAGGATGATAGAAAAAGTACTTCTGGTTACTGAGCATTTGCATGTTCAAAGCTAGGTTAATGGAGTTTCAAGAAGCAACCAACAGTTAGTTTATCCTCAACTGAAGCAGAGTACAAAGCCTTGACCATAGCAACTCAAGAGGCAATATGGCTAAAGGCCTTGTCTACAGATTTGGACTTGTGAGTTCCGAACCTCACATATTTGGAGATAATGTAAGTTCCATGCATCTAGCAGCAAACCCTATTTTGCATGCATGAACCAAACACATAGAGGTGCATTACCACTTCATTAGGGAGATACTCATGGCAAAGGAGATTGACATTTCTTTTGTTCCTACTGAAATGCAAGTAGCAAATATGATGACGAAGGCACTTGATGGAATAAAGCTTTGTAGATCCAAAGCTATAGTAGGTATTGAACCTATTAGAGAATGAAGACTCAGCCATACTTCAGCTTGAGCGGGAGCTATTGGACCATCAAGTTTACACTATGCTTCAGGTGGATTTGCTCTACATCAAAAGCTATCGCTTGGATTACGTCAAAAGAATATCCATTGGAGAGTTCTTTTACCTATGCTCATTTGTTGTATTTTTTGAGAGATTTTTGATGGTTTATTTACCATTGTAAAAGCCTTGATCTTTACACATGTAAAAGTATAAAAAGAGAGCCCATATTCCAAGAATTTGTGGTGTTGGAGTTGCATTTAATCAATCAATCACCTAAAAGTAGATCAAACTAGATCTTCACTTTTCCTAGATTGTAGGAAAGTGAATTGATTCCCTCTAGCAACCATTCCCATGTTCATTTGAATTCAAACACACTTGTAGAAGTTGTGGATCACTTCTAGAGTCTATAGAAATACTTGAAATCACTTGTACAATACATGGAAGCAATATACATACACTTGTGACCATCATTGTCTTGCTCATCATTTCTCTACATCCTCTTCTTCACCAACAGTAATCTTGGAGAGGTTGTTGCTCTCTTTAAAAAGTTCCAAATTGGATGATAGATGGATCATTGGAAAGGTTAGTGTCTAGTTTATGCATGTACATTTTCATAGAATTTGGTTTAGTGGATTGGGAGGAATCTTAGTTTTTCTGTCTCGGGGTCAATCTCTACGTATTCCTGAAAAATAGGAGGTACCACTATTGAGTGTCTGATTTATTCCTATAGCATATTTTTCTTATTTCTTATACTTTTGTGCATCATATACACTCAGCCCTATGTGTATCATCTCCATATAAGGATTTTTTTCTAATTGTAATCATACTAGTTGCTATCAGCATTTGAACTTCATTGTCTCTTCCATAGATAGTAAGGTCCAAAATACATAGTGCATTTTATTGCTCTTATCACATGCCTATAGGGTCTATTTGGGTCTCCATAAGCTCAAGGTCTGGTCTTGTGCCGGTTGAGTGGACAAGACTTCTTCACTCGCAACTCACTTTTCTACCTCCTACAAGCTTCTCCAAGTTCTTTCACTTGGCAGGGTTGTTAACCCCTACTTTGTGGGGAGTATGGAAAGTTCCTATGCAAGCCATGATTCGATATAAATATCAACTCCTTGACATTATCATATGGGTATGATTTTGGAAAGCCTCTTTTGTGTGCATATTATATGTCAATCATCCACAATTCAAGCTTTGACATTGTTTGTATGCAAATTTATGGAACTTTGTATGTATCCACATACTTGCATGATCTATGGATTTACGATTGTACGGAAGTATTTCTGATGATTGTATGGATTTTCTGTTCTAGGGGCATAGAGGTGAGGAAAACTACTGAAGAACAAAGCATGGATGAATGGGAAAAAATTTGAATCTTTGAATATAGCTTGGTCAAAGAATTTGCACCAATTATAGCTAGGTAAGTACTCCATAACGCTCACCCAACCACGTATCAGAAGTAAATACAATACTATAAATAGGGGGGGTAGCAACCCCCCCAACAAAGAAAAAAGCGGATCTCATCGCTTATGCGATGCTAGCATCCCATAAGAAATGAATTTTTTTTATTAAAAAAACCATGACCCATCACATAAGTGATGCAAAGCGTCGCTTATGTGATGCTCATAATGTACATCACAAGGAGCATCGCTATCTAGCGATGCTCTTACCGATGTTGAAAAACTGTGTGCGATGGTGGCGCGTCGCATAAATGACATCTTGATATTTCAGAGCGTCGCATAAGCGAAGCTCTTGAATGTAAAAAAAAATCGATTTCTCTCAGCACATTTGTGTCAGGATTGAGACAAGAGAGAGAGAGAGAGAGAGAGGAGGAGGGAGAGAGAGAGAGAGAGAGAAAGAGAGAGAGAGAGATCAAGCTAGCTACAAGTGCACACAACCTCAAGGAAGTAAGATATGCTCACACACACATACACACACAGATTTACACACACATGTACACATGCATACACACACGCACATATACATGCATATACACACATAGACACACACACATACACATAAACACACACACACATACACACACACATACACACACACATACACACATACACACATATTCACACACACATACACACACACATACATACATGGACACATACACACTTTAAAAAGAAAAGTTTTAGGATTAATATTAGGATATGTAAACTAGAATATAAATAATTAGGAAAAAAATCAAAAGATGTAAAATATATATATAATTGATTATATATATATATATATTCACATATATGAAAAATAGGATTTTATGTTTAAAAATAGAAATTAGGGTTTTAGAATTAAAATTAAAATATATAGTTAATTTATTAAATGTCCTAACCTCTCCAAGTGGTATGAGATGGCATCTTTGGATCCGGAGGAAAGAATGACATGTCTTGCACTTAGTGCAAGTATCAGATTTTTCGAAAATGATAGCTAACTGTTGCATGTGTTAGAAAATATGGATCTTCTAATAAAAGTCAACTATAACATCCCACTGTTGTTGGCCACAAAGAAGGGCCATTTATTATTAGCTCTCATTGTGCCAGGTAACTATAAGGTAAAAAACATGGATGTATACCTTAGACCACTTGTAAAAGAGTTGCACACTTTATGGGAGGGGATTCCTATGTGCGACATGGCTGAACCTATAAGAAGACAGGATGTTCAAGTGCCAGGCATACTTATGTGGATGATGCATGACTGACTCGATTATGGTGAATGTTCAAGTTTATTGAATTCGCGTTACCATGCTTGTCCCATATGCCGACTATTACACAAAGCACACTACTCCAAAGCACTTTCAAAACTTTTCTATGAAGGACATCATGGATATCTACTTGATGGACATGTTTTATGTTGTCGGGATGAGATCCCTTAGGGAAGTGTGCATGAGTTTTTTTCAAAGTCCATTGATTTTATGATTTTTTTGTGATGTTTTAATCCAGAGAGGGGTATATTTCATGCATGTTTTGGTAGATTCGATTGATTGTGAGATGTAAAACCATGTTAAATATGTACGTTAGAACTGTGTGTGTAAAGAGCTATCTTCTCACTCATAAACCCCTAGGTTTGACCCTTAAATACCCCTGAAAACATGACTTTATCCATGAGAACCCAGCCTGAACCCTTGGAAACCCTTGGAGTTTAGGTCCAAAGTATAAATAAACCCTTGAGTTGACGTGCTTAAGTCAATTATAGGCAAACCCCTAATTTCCCCGACCAAAAACCTTAACTTGGACTCTTGAAATTGGCTTTTAGCCTAAGTCCAAACCCTTAGATTAATTAATCCTTGTATATATAGTGTGAAACCAAAATCTTAGTCTAGGAAAAATAAAAAAGGAGAAAAATTAAAAATGGAAATAAAGGGTGTGATTTTCCCAAAATAGCAGATGCACGTGCAAGAGGATTCTAGAATTAGAAAGTTGAGTAAGGAGGTTAGAAGATTCTAGAGAAGTCCTAGAGAGGGGGAACCTATAAATAGGTGTCCAGACATCATATGTTTCTCCTCGTCGAACTTCTTTGTGCATCTTTTCTCCAAGTTTTTGTGGGGATTCTGAAGTAAAGAGAAGAGAAGTTATTGTCAAGGATACTTGAAGAAAAGAAAGAACCGAATGAAAGTTGGAAGAAAAGCTTGGACCACAAAGACCGAAGCTGAGTCTCGTGGCAGTCTTCTCGCACTGTAGCGGGAGAGCTACCTTATATTTGGTCGATTCGCACCATAGCAGTGGCATATTGTATCACCATACCGCACTGTAGCAGCTTTCTATATCACCGATCTACACTGTAGCGGGGATCATTGTATCACCGAGATTTTATTGGACAACTTCATAGGCATTTCCATTGTATCATTGAGCTTCATCTACACACTGATCCGGTGACTTTAGTCTTTTTAGCGTGGTACTTGGATATTCTCACTCCGGATGCCTACGGTCTTATGCATACACACATTCACTCGTGTCTTCCGAGGGCAGGGGCCTATGATGATCACCATACCTGAGAGAGGGCGAGGCACCCAGCGTGTAGACTCTGCTCGTAGGATGTGGGAACGATGCACACAAGGGGCCCAATCTAACCCCGTGCCGGCTCTTCCCATCACCTGACTCCTTCGCGACAACGTGAAGGGCAATTTTCTCGACAAGCACAATAAAAAATGAAAGCAAACGATTGGAAGTAGTTGTGGGATGTAGAAGCACCAGTTGCGTGCATGAAAGGACTCTCCATCTTTCACTCACTCCCTTATTGGAGTGATTTATTGATCAATATTTTGGTGGACCCGATGCATATTTTCAAGAATATGGGAGAGATGCTGTAGAAGATAATACTTAGCATGAAGGAAAGAAAAGCACAAAACTGTTGGAAGAGTAGATGGCTGGACACACCACTTTCACAAGCAAAGACAAGAGGTGGAGATATCTCTAAAGAAGAAGAGGAACTTGCAAATGTGTGTGATTGGGATTATTTTAAATATGGTGCACTATGGTCTCTTGGATGACATTTTAGGATTGCATGAACAGAAAAAAATAGGTCTATTTTTGATAGTGGGGGATGGCGAACGTTTTCCAAAAATGTAGAGCTAGTGCAAGAAAGGACAATGTTTAAGAAGGCCAACTTGAGTATTATGGCATGATTTAAGATATTTTGAAGATTACTTTCTATTTAATGTAAAAAGGTTCAAAGTAGTCACCTTTGGGAGAAACACAACAATGAGGTGTGATAAGAGTGGTTTGCTAAGGGTAGACTCCATAAATGTATAAACAGATGAAACAAATACTTTTGTACTTCTTGAACACTATGAGAAGGTTGTCCTTATGCTAGATTTGAAACAACCAGATTGGATATTTGTTTCTACAAGTCTCCCCAAGTGCCAGATAAAATAGTGAGAACATAAACGTAGAAGAAATTCCATCTGTGGTGGACTCTTAGGTTCATCCAATAGTTGAGGAGGAAAAGATCATTATTTGAGATGAAGAGGTCTTTCAACAAGACTAGATACACGATAAATTCCTAGACAAGATGTTGTATGAGAACCATGATGAAGAAGGAGATAGCATACCAAGAGATCTAGAAGTCGCCAATGTAGAGATGGATATTCCGTGTGCATGATATCTCCAAGGGGATTCTGGAATATAAGATTTCTAAAGCAAATATTTATATGTATTAATTTATGTTTATTGCTTTTGCTATGTTTTTGTTGTACATTACTAATGGGAGACAGTCCACTCACTCCACATTCCATGACAGAGGAGCAGTTCTCAGAGTTTATATCTCAGGCACCTCCTATTTGAATGGTCACAGCATCACAATACTTTATTGCTCGTGGTAGCACTCCCTTCAACCTCACTCGTGGTGGCCTCACTCCCACTAGTGTCACTCCCGCGAACGGTGCTACCCCCGATGCAGCTCTCGTTAGCGTCACTCTTGCGGGTGGGGCTACTCGTGCCAGAGGTACTCCTAGCTCTATGACTCCAACATGACTGGCTTCTTAGCCATTGCTTAGTGGCTCTAGAAGTGGACATATGCATTCCAAATCTCAGCATAAGGAGGAGGAGGCGAATGTTGTGGAGGCATTGTGATGGATGTTGTGACTCCCACTTCTACTTCTAGAGTGATTAGGTCGGATGCAGGTATGCTACATGGTACACCACGTACACCTTGGGGTGCACATGATCATGATGACTGCAAGGTATATCATATATGTGATGGAGGTTGTCTAATGGATGTGGCCCAAAATGCCATGCATCACTGCATACAACAGATTTGCTCCTTGCAATTTGGACATTCTATCATGTTGAAATGAAGTGAATAGGATAAAGATGGAAAACATTATATCAGAGAGGTTATCTATCACGAGTACAAGACAGCACCTCGACCTCTTACTTTGAGTTTTGAGTGGATTCAACACATAGCACATGAGGTGATGTACCATCCATGATCTGAGGCTTGTGATGCTTTCCAAGGAGGTTTATCGAAGCCTATATGTTTAGATATTGAGGAGTGGGGTGTGATTTGTGATTAGTAGTAGCAAACTCCTGACCGATATCACTAGCAATGAGATGTGATGGCCACACGACTAGATACGGTCTGACCATCACATTCGGGAAGCAATAGATATGGTATCATGCATCATGAGTTTGTAAGTATCATTTTCATTATTGAACTTAGTTGTGTTAAGCACATCATGTATGTTCATCTAACGTTTTGCATATGTGTTATAGGAATTGGCAATGGGTCAACCTCCCACATGAGCCGAAAAGGCTTATGGATATTGTCATGGATTGGTTGCAATGTTGGAGGACTTGGAGCAATGTAGTGCCATCATTTCATGGGAGCATCTATGATGAGGTGAGCTTATAAACTTGGTTTGGTATTTTTAGTTGTTGTTTACAAATATCATGTCAATTTGTCTTATTTCAGACATATGGTTTATTGTAGGACTACAGATATAGATGCTTTGATCCCTCTTGGCATATGTATGGTAGTGCTTTGCCATAATTTTGTATTACACTCATATATGGCAATTGTGCACTATAAATTTGTACTAGGTTCCTATATGGTAGTGCTTTGTAACATTTTGTATTTGGCTCATATATACCAATGGTTTTCCACACTTTTGTGCATGGTTCATTCATGGAATACAAATCTCTTTATCACACTTTTGTACATGGTTCATGATTCATTTTGATCATCTCTTTTGTGTCTCATAGTGTTTTTTGTTATCAAATTGTGTTTTGGTTGCTAGTCATCTAAGCACTATATCGGTAACCAATAGAGTACATGTTACATGTACTCATTTTTTTGGGAAGAGCGTATTTTCTTCTGCTACACAACAACATGGAAATGTTCTTGCAGTAAGAGACAACACACTTTGCCCAAAAAGAATTTTGTAGATTTGGTCATCGATATAAGTGTCAATATGAGCTACTCCCTTGAGCAAAAGGGATATAAATGCTATAACCCACTCACACAATGGGTGGGGGTAAGCAAAGATATAGTGTTGAATGAAACGTGAAGCTTGGATGTAGATGCCAAAGAAGGAATTAATGGTGACCTAAATTACAAAGAAAATGCTAAAACTAAAGTGTAGAATCTCAAGTTTTGAGTGGACCTAATGCATATGTTGGGAAAGATGGATGGACACTCCAAGAGAATGAGTAGGTACAGCCAAATCCTGCTTTGTACCAGCCCTTTGATGCTTCAGAGTTGATAAGTGGACCTCCTTAGCTTTCCAATGACACCATAAAATGGCCTATAAAATTTGGAAATGATGTATGTAAAGATTGAATCAAAACAGACAACTTTGAATCTCAAGCTTCAAGGAAAATCTTCTATTTTTTACTTGACACCTACTAGATCTTTTGCTCAGTATGACTAGCACAGTAGGAATGGGAAAATTTCCTTTTCGGGGTATCTAATTAGCCTAAAAATCTAGATATTCCAAGTGGAATGATGTAAAAAGATTAACTATGCTTAGAGAAATCAATTTAGCAAGTAAACCTTCACCCCCAATTTTTTAGGACTATTGCAGACTTTGACCAGTGATCACCTCGACAAGCGTTTCTCTGAAATGGATGAATAGAATCTCTTCAAATTTTGATAGCATGTAGAAAACTTTGCGCTGGTTCCATCAAGCTTTAGATTTTGAATTTGGTGGAGAAATGACTAGGATATGCTCTCCACAAAATGACAGACTTTCAACTACTATGGCAAAGAATCAGAAATGAACAATATAGATATATGTATTAATGAACACTTTTATACAATGCCATTGGCATGAAGATCATTGCCTAATGGTGTAGATAGGTGTGGGCTAGAGTGTAGGCCTCACACACACTTAGAAATCATAGAGATGAGCTCGAGATATGAGTCTTCTACCCGTGATTTTTTGAGTTGACCTTATATAGTGATTTAGTTCAAAGTTTGAATTTGAATTTAAACTTTGGCTCTCTTTAATCAAGCTCCCTAGGAGATATTCCATCTACTTTATTGATTCTTTACAACTAATAAAGTTCAGGATATTTCCTTGGTAGGTGTTTACAAAGATCCCAAAGATGGGATTAGCTGATAGATGGGATTAGCTGCAAGGTGAAGTGAGCGTGTATTGTCTCCAAAGATTATTGGTGACCTAGTATATAAACCCAATTTTGTATACAATAACTTGATCCATATGGCTTCTTGGGTAGCATTAGCCAATCCTCTATACTCTGCCTCTGTAGAAGATAAAGCAACAATTGGTCGCTTCTTTGAAGACCATGATATTGGCTTATCACCTACAAATGAAATGTATCCAGAAGTGCTTCTCCTATCATCATTGCATCCTGCCCAATATGCATCTGAGTA
This sequence comes from Ceratopteris richardii, assembly GCA_020310875.1. Classification (NCBI taxonomy): domain Eukaryota; kingdom Viridiplantae; phylum Streptophyta; class Polypodiopsida; order Polypodiales; family Pteridaceae; genus Ceratopteris; species Ceratopteris richardii. The sequence continues at coordinate 66,708,452 of CM035440.1, read as the reverse complement.
GATCTTAATATCCAATTCTGAAGTGTAGGGAAAATACAAACCATGTGTTGTGTACCCTTGAGATACTTTCGAATTCTTTTGGCAGCTTCTAGGTGAGGTACCCTTAGCTCGTGCATAAACTGACTTAGCACACTAACTCCATATGCAATATCTATCCTTGTTAAGGTAGCATAGTTCAAACTTCCAACTATGCTTTGATAACCTATAACATCATTAATTTAATCACCTTCATGTGCACTTAGTTTTAGGTTTACCTCCATTGGAGTACTTGCAACTTTGGGATCCTGCAAATGAAATTTCTTCAACATTTCTTGTATGTACTTTTTCTAAGTAATGTAGATTCTAGAGTTAGTATAGACTAACACAAGTTCAAGAAAATACTTTAGTAGGCCAAGATCATTGATCTTAAACTCCTTCATCATCTGGTTCTTGATTTTTCTGATTCCATTGACATCATTACCTATAAGTATGATATCATCAACATATACACATATGTATATTACCTCTCAATTACTTCTCTTGGTGAATAGAGAAGTGTCTGCCTTGCTCATGACAAAACCTTGGTCTAGATATGTGGTTAACCTGTGATTCCATGCCCTAGGTGCCTGCTTTAATCCATAAAGAGCCTTATTCAATTTAGATACATATGTTACCTAATTAGGATCCTCATAGCAAGGAGGTTGCGACATATATACCTCCTCTGAAATCCATCCATTCAAGAAAGCATTTTTGACATCCAATTGGGACATGTTCCAATTTTTTGATGCAACCACACTTACCAACACTCTTATGGTTGGCATGTTGGCCATAGCGGAGAATGTTTCTTCATAGTCAATGCCTTGGGTTTGTGCAAAACCCTTGGCCACCAATCTCGCTTTGTACGTGTTAATTGACCCATCAGAATTTCTTTTGATTTTATAGATCCATCTGGATCTAATTACCTTCATGGACTCTTTCTTTCGTACTAGTTCCCATGTGTTACTTTCCTTGAGTGATTCAATCTCCTCATCCATAGCTTCCTTCCATTCTGTCTTGGTTATGGCTTCTTCATATGATCCTCGTTCTTCAATTGAAAAATCTTTGGCAAGATAAACAAAGTGTTTAGTAACAAGAGATGTATCATACCCATATCTGATAGGTCTTTTGCTTTCCCCTTGTGATCTTCTGATTGATTGACTTGAAGATTTAGGTATTTCTTCAAGTTTCTTCATCTTCATTTTTCCCTTCGACTTCCATGCCTTGAATTCTTCAAGGTTGATAATGTCTTCATCATCTGAATTTGAGTCTTCATTCTCAGTAGGTTCCTCCTTAGCAAGACTTGGAAACTCCTCCTCCAAGTCATAGGGTAGTTTAAACTTCCTGCATTCATTCTCATACCAAGAATCATTTTCATCAAAGACAACATCTCTACTAACCATGAATCCCTTATTTGAAGGGTTGTAAAACCTCTATCCTTTTTGATTCAGATCATATCCAATAAAGATACACTTCTCAGCCTTGGGGTCTAGCTTACCTCTTATCTGAGAAGGAATGTGTACATATGCTACACATCCAAATATCCTGCAATGGTCTAGTGAGGGTCTCTTACCATATCATGCTTCATAAGGTGTCATCCCATCAAGGGATTTTGATGGTAACCTATTTATGAGATAAGTGGCAGTAGAAACACTCTCAGCCCATAAATAGTTAGGTAACTTTTTCTCATTCAACATTGACCTAGCTGTTTCAACAATCAACCTATTTCTTCTCTCAGCTACCCCATTGTGTTTAGGAGAATACCTTGTGGTGATTTCTCTCTTAATGCCTCTGTCCTGCAAGAATGCTTCAAACTCATTGGAGAAGTACTCACCTCCTCCATCTGACCTTAGCTTCTTTAGATTCTTCCCTATCTGATTCTCAACAAGTGCAAGATATTTTTTCAAACAGTTAAACACTTCATCCTTGTGCTTCATGAAGTACAATACAGTCCACTTGCTATAATCATCAATAAAAGATACATAGTACCTTGATCCTGAGATTGAGGGGTCTTTGCTTGGTCCCCATACATCTGTATGAACAAGCTCTAGGTAGTCCTCATGCATGTATCCTTTCCTTGAGAAGGGTAACATGTGAGACTTCCGAAATTGACAAGCAATACATTTATATATCATATGTTGTTTGGAAACATTGGGTATTCCAATTACACATTGATCCTTGCATATCTGTTTCAATGTTCTTTCTCCTACATGCCCTAATCTTTTATGCCAAATCTCAAGCTCTCAAAGTGTTTGGTCTTTATAATTGTATAGTGCAATATTCTTTGTGTCTTCTAGCTCAAAAGTAAAAAGTCTACCTGATTTTTCTCCTTTTGCTATTCTCTTGAACCCATGCCTTGGATCCTCCACAAATGCTCCAAATTTGTTGAATCTAACCTGCAAACCTTTCCCCATAATCTATCCAACACTCATCAAATTTTTGGTGATGGTTGGTACATAGAGTACCCTACTCAACAAGTTTTGATTTCCATCACAAGTCTTAACATTTCCAACTTTAACTAGTGAGTGCTTGGTGTCATCACCTGTTTGTACTTGATCCTTATCTTTTGGTTCCTCAAGGTCATAGAGTAGAGCTACATTGCCAGCCACATGATTTGAACATCCTGAGTCAATGTAGAATAGGTGGTCATCATTTATACCTGGTTTTGAAGTCATGTTCATGATCAAAAGAGAATCATCTTGCTCTTATGTATAGTCGTTGTAGTCCTTTCTGGATTTGAATCCTCCTTGGTAGTTGCCATTGTAGTTGTTGTTGTAATTGTTGTTGTGGTTGTTGTTGTAGCCTTGGTGATGGTTGAGTCTACCTCTTGACTATGAGTATCCACCTCTTTGATATCCTCTTCCTCTCTGATTCTTGTAATTCCTGAAACACTCATCTGTAGTATGATTTGATAAACCACAAATATTGCATGGTGAGGAGTTATAGGATCTCCCCCTACCTTGCTTACCTCCTGTGCCCCTTCCTCTTGATGATCTACCTCTCCCTGCATAGTTGACTTGGGAGGTAGCGCCTTCATCCTCTATCTTTTTGTTCTTGCCTTTATCTTTAAACTTACTTCTATTAGTGTATAGGGCAGAAGAGCTATTACCTTTGGATGTATCTCCATTCTTGTTGAGCTTGGCTTCATGAGTGAATAATTGTCCCATAAGAGTGGTAAGGTCTGGAATCTGCATGTCCATGTAAAGGTCCATGGCAGTGGTGAAGCTTTCCCATTTGTCATCAACTTTGATCCCATTTATCACTTGCCTTACAATCTTCTCTCCTTCAATCTCTTCTCCTATGCTTGCTAACTGATCTGCTACATCTTTAATCTTAGTCACAAATTCTGAAATAGCCTACTTAGGTTGCTTCCTTAATGTGGTGAATTCAATCCACAACTGATTGTTTATAGCCCTTGTGTTGGAAGAAAAGTAGGATGACAAGGTTTCCGAAGTCACTTGGGATGTCTTACAGTTTCTAATATGTGGCAAAAGAAAAAAAGAGATGGAGCTGAGTAAATAAGACCTTGCTAATGCATCCTTAGCACACCATGTGTTGAGCTTTTCATGTTCTTCCTTTGTTGGCAATCCTCTTGTTTTGAATGAGGGTAATTCCTCATCTCTTGAGATGTATCCATAGAGACTCCTTCCATGCCTGATAGTTGTTCCTCTCCAATTTGTCAATAAATGAAGGAAAACCATCTCCCATTTCACCTTAGTTTGCTCTGATACCACTGTTGGGAAAGATGGATGGACACTCTAAGAGAATGAGTGGGTACCGCCAAATCCTACTTTGTACTTGCCCTTTGATGCTTCAAAGTTGATAAGTGGACCTCCTTAGCTTTCCAATGACACCATAAAGTGGCCTATGTACTTTTGAAATGATGTATGTAAAGATTGAATCAAAATAGACAACTTTGAATCTCAAGCTTCAAGGAAAACCTTCTATTTTTGACTTGACACTTGCTAGACCTTTTGCTCAGTATGACCAACATAGTAGGAATTGGAAACATTCCTTTTAGGGGTATCTAATTAGCTTAGCAAGCTAGCTATTCCAAGTGGAATGATGTCAAAAGATCAACTATGCTCAGAGAAATTAATTTAGCAAGTAAACCTTTACCCCCAATTTTTTAGGACTGTTGTAGACTTTGACCAGTGATCACCGAGACAGGCATTACTCTGAACTCGCTTAATAGAATCTCTTCAAATCGTACCAGCGTGTAGACAACGTTGAGCTGATTCCAACAAGCTTTAGATCTTTGAATTTGATGGAGAAATGACTGAGATATGCTCTCCACAAGTTGACAGACTTTGAAGTACTATGACAGAGAACTCAGAAATGAACATTGTAGATATATGTATTAATGAACACTTGTATACAATGCCATTGGCATGAAGATCATTTCCTAATGGTGTAGATAGGTGTGGGCTAGAGTGTAGGCCTCACACACACTCATAAATGACAGAGATGAGCTCGCAATATGAGTCTTCTACGCGCGACTTTTTGAATTAACCTTATATAGTGATTTAGTTCAAAGTTTGAATTTGAATTCAAACTTTGGCTATGTTTAATCAAGCTCCTACATCCTAGGAGATATTCCATCTACTTGCTTGATGCTTTACAACTAATTAAGTTCACACGATTTCCTTGGTAGTTGTTTATAAAGATTCCAAAGTCAAAAAGTGACTTTTACAAACAAGTAAAGTAGTAATTAACCACTAGCATTTGTTCCTATGCTTTTCCATATGTGTATGGACTTCAAGGTATCCTTCAAGCCAAATGTGTAGGCTTGTAAATTGTACCAAAAGCTCCCCCTCAAGCCAAACATTTTGGCTTGGTCTTCATTCTTCAATCTTTATGTATATCCTGCAATCCAATCATTGCGTTGAACTTGCAAAGTTTGGTTCCATCCAAAGCTTTAGTCAACAAATCTGCACATTGCATGTTGGTTGATACATAGGTTAGTTGAATGTCCTTGCTCAATAACTTCTCTCCCACATAATGGTAATGGACCTCTATATGTTTGGTCCTAGTATGGTAGATGGGATTAGCTGCAAGGTGAAGTGAGCTTGTATTATCTCCAAAGATTATTGGTGACCAAGTATATAAACCCAATTCTGTATACAATAACTTGATCCATATGGCTTCTTGGGTGGCATCAGCGAATCCTCTATACTCTGCCTTTGTAGAAGATAAAGCAACAGTAGGTTGCTTCTTTGAAGACCATGATATTGGCTTATCACCTACAAATGAAATGTATGCAGAAGTGCTCCTCCTATCATCCTTACATCCTGCCCAATCTGCATCTGAGTAGATCTTAATATCCAAGTCTGAAGTGTAGGGAAAATACGAACCATGATGTTGTGTACCCTTGAGATACTTTAGAATTCTTTTGGCGGCTTCTTGGTGAGGTACCCTTGGCTTGTGCATAAACGGACTTAGCACACTAACTCCATATGCAATATCTATCCTTGTTAAGGTAGCATAGTTCAAGCTTCCAACTATGCTTTGATAACCTGTAACATCATTAATTTCATCACCTTCATGTGCACTTAGTTTTATGTTTACCTCCATTGGAGTACTTGCAACTTCAACATCCTGCAAATGAAATTTCTTCAACATATCCTGTATGTACTTTTTTCTGAGTACTATAGATTCTAGAGTTAGTATAGACTAACTCAAGTCAAAGAAAATACTTTAGTAGGCCAAGATCATTGATCTTGAACTCCTTCATCATCTGGTTCTTGATTTGTCTGATTCCATTGACATCAATACTTGTAAGTATGATATCATCAATATATACACATAGGTATATTACTTCTGAATTACTTCTCTTGATGAATAGAGAAGTGTTTGCCTTGCTCATGACAAAACCTTGGTCTTGGAGGTATGCGGTTAACCTATGATTCCATGACCTAGGTGCTTGCTTTAATCCATAAAGAGCCTTATTCAATTTGCATACATATGTTACCTTATTAGGATCCTCATAGCCAGGAGGTTGTGACATATATACCTCCTCTGGAATCCATCCATTCAAGAAAGCATTTTTGACATCCAATTGGTACATGTTCCAATTTTTTGATGTAGCCACACTTACCAATACTCTGATAATTGGCATCTTGGCCACAGTTGAGAATGTTTCTTCATAGTCAATGCCTTGGGTTTGTGCAAAACCCTTGGCGACCAATCTAGCTTTGTACCTATTAATTGACCCATCAGAATTTCTTTTGATTTTTATAGATCCATCTGAATCCAATTACGTTCATGGACTCTTTCTTTGGTACTAGTTCCCATGTGTTACTTTCCTTGAGTGCTTCAATCTCCTCATCCATAGCTTCCTTCCATTCTGTCTTGGTTATGGCTTCTTCATATGATCCTGGTTCTTCAATTGACAAATCTTTGGCAAGATAAACAGAGTGTTTAGTAACAAGAGATGTATCATACCCATATCTAATAGGTTTTTTGCTTTCCCTTTGTGATCTTCTCATTGATTGACTTGAAGATTCAGGTATGTCTTCAAGTTTCTTCATCTTCATTTTGCCCTTGGATTTCCATGCCTTGAATTCTTCAAGGTTGATAGTGTCTTCATCATCTGAATTCGAGTCTTCATTCTGAGTAGGTTCCTCCTTAGAAAGACTTGGAAACTCCTCCTCCAAGTCATAGGGTAGTTTAAACATCCTGCATTCATTCTCATACCATGAATCGTTTTCATCAAAGACAACATCTCTACTAACCATGAATCCCTTATTTGAACGGTTGTAAAACTTGTATCCTTTTTGATTCAGATCATATCCAATAAAGATATACTTCTCAACCTTGGGGTCTAGCTTACCTCTTATCTGAGTAGGAATGTGTACATATGCTACACATCCAAATATCCTGCAATGGTCTAGTGAGGGTCTCTTACCATGCCATGCTTCATAAGGTGTCATCCCATCAAGGTATTTTGATGGTGACCTATTTATGAGATAAGTGGCAATAGAAACACTCTCTGCCCATAAATAGTTAGGTAAGTTTTCCTCATTCAACATTGACCTAGCTGTTTCAACAATCAACCTATTTCTTCTCTCAGCTACCCCATTCTGTTAAGGAGTATACCTTCTGGTGATTTCTGTCTTAATTCCTCTCTCCTGCAAGGATGCTTCAAACTCATTGGAGAAGTACTCACCTCCTCCATTTGACCTTAGCCTCTTTAGATTCTTCCCTATCTAATTCTCAACAAGTGCAAGATATGTTTTAAAATAGTTAGACACTTCATCCTTGTGCTTCATGAAGTACAATACAGTCCACCTGCTATAATCATCAATAAAAGATACATAGTATCTTGATCGTGAGATTGAGGGGTCTTTGCTTGGTCTCCATACATCTGTATGAACAAGCTCTAGATAGTCCTCATGCATGTATCCTTTCCTTGAGAAGGGTAACCTGTGAGACTTCCCAAATTGACAAGCACTACATTTATATATCATATGTTGTTTGGAAACATTGGGTATTCCAGTTACACATTGATCCCTGCACATCTGTTTCAATGTTCTTTCTCCTACATGCCTTAATCTTTTATGCCAAATCTCAAGCTCTGAAAGTGTCTGGTGTTTATAACTGTATAGTGCAATATTGTTTGTGTCTTCTAGCTCAAAAGTAAAAAGTCGACCTGATTTTTCTCCTTTTGCTATTGTCTTGAACCCATGCTTTGGATCCTCCACAAATGCTCCAATTTGGTTGAGTCTAACCTGCAAACCTTTCTCCACAATCTGTCCAACACTCATCAAATTTTTGGTGATGGTTGATACATAGACTACCCTGCCCAACAAGTTCTGATTTCCATCACAAGTCTTAACATTTCCGACTTTAACTACTGAGTGCTTGGTGTCATCACCTGTTTGTACTTGATGCTTACCTTTTGGTTCCTCAAGGTTAGAGAGTAGAGCTACATTGCCAACCACATGATTTGAACATTCTAAGTTAATGTAGAATAGGTGGTCATCATTTATACCTGGTTTTGAAGTCATGTTCATGATCACAAGAGAATCATCTTGCTCTTCTGTATAGTTGTTGTAGTCCCTTCTGGATTTGAAACCTCCTTGGTAGTTGCCATTGTAGTTGGTGTTGTAATTGTTGTTGTAGTTGTTGTTGTAGCCTTGGTGATGGTTGACTCTACCTCTTGACTGTGAGTATCCACCTCTTTGATATCCTCTTCCTCTCTAGTTCTTGTAACTCATGAAACACTCATCTGTAGTATGATTTGATAAACCACAAATGTTGCATGGTGAGAAGTTATAGGATCTCCCCCTACCTTGCTTACCTCCTATGCCCCTTCCTCTTGATGATCTACCTCTCCCTGCATAGTTGGCTTGGGAGGTAGTGCCTTCATCCTCTATCTTTTTGTTCTTGCCTTTATATTTAGACTTACTTTTATTAGTGTATAGGGCAGAAGAGCTATTACCTTTGGATGTATCTCCGTTCTTGTTGAGCTTGGCTTCATGAGTGAATAATTGTCCCATGAGAGTGGTAAGGTCTGGATTCTGCATGTCCATGTAAAGGTCCATGGTAGTGGTGAAGCTTTCCCATTTGTCATCAACTTTGATCCCATTTATCACATGCCTTACAATCTGCTCTTCTTCAATCTCTTCTCCTATGCTTGCTAACTGATCTGCAACATCTTTAATCTTAGTCACAAATTCTAAAATAGTCTGCTTAGGTTGCTTCCTTAATGTGGTGAATTCAATCCACTACTGATTTTTTCTAGCCCTTGTGTTGGAAGAAAAGTAGGATGACAAGGTTTCCCAAGTCTCTTGGGATGTCTTACACTTTCTAATATGTGGCAAAAGAAAATCAGAGATGGAGTTGAGCAAATAAGACCTTGCTAATGCATCCTTAGCACACCATGTGTTGAGCTTTTCATGTTCTTCCTTTGTTCGCAATCGTCTTGTTTTGAATGAGGGAAATTCCTCATCTCTTGAGATGTATCCATAGAGACTCCTTCCTTGTAGGTATGCCTTCATCCTTAGAGACCATGCCTGATAGTTGTTCCTGTCCAATTTATCAATAAATGAAGGAAAACCATCTCCCATTGTACCTTAGTTTGCTCTGATACCACTGTTGTGAACGATGGATGGAAACTCCAAGAGAATGAGTAGGTACTGCCAAATCCTGCTTTGTACCAACCCTTTGATGCTTCAGAGTTGATAAGTGGACCTTCTTAGCTTTCCAATGACACCATAAAATGGCCTATGTACTTTGGAAATGATGTATGTAAAGACTGAATCAAAATAGACAACTTTGAATCTCAAGCTTCAAGGAAAACCTTGTATTTTTTACTTGACACCTGGTTTTGCACAGTATGACCAACACAGTAGGAATTGGAAAACTTCCTTTTAGGGGTATCTAATTAGCTTAGCAAGCTAACTATTCCAAGTAGAATGATGTAAAAAGATTAAATATGCTGAGAGAAATCAATTTAGCATGTAAACCTTTACCCCCGATTTTTTAGGACTGTTGCAGACTTTGACCAGTGATCACCTCGACAAGCTTTTCTCTGAAATGGCTGAATAGAATCTATTCAAATTGTGGCAGGATGTAGATAATGTTGAGCTGATTCAACAAGCTTTAGATCTTTGAATTTGGTGGAGAAATGGCTGAGATATGCTCTCAAAAAGGTGACAGACTTTCAAGTACTATTCAGAAATGCACAATGTAGATATATGTATTAATGAACACTTGTATACAATGCCATTGGCATGAAGATCGTTGCCTAATGGTGTAGATAGGTGTGGGCTAGAGTGTAGGCCTCACAGCACTCATAAATGATAGAGATGACCTCGGGATATGAGTCTTCTACCCGCAACTTTTTGAGTTGACCTTATATAGTGATTTAGTTCAAAGTTTGAATTTGAATTCAAACTTTGGCTCTCTTTAATCAAGCTCCTACATCCTAGGAGATATTCCATCTACTTGATTGATGCTTTTCAACTAATAAAGTTCACGAGATTTCCTTGGTAGTTGTTTACAAAGATTCCAAAGTCAAAAACTAACTTTTACAAACAAGTAAAGTGGTAATTAACCACTAGCATTTGTTCCGATGCTTTTCCATATGTATATGGACTTCAAGGTATCCTTCAAGCCAAATGTGTAGGCTTGTGAATTGCACCAACAGCTCCCCCTCAAGCCAAACATTTTGTCTTGGTCTTCATTCTTCAATCTTTATGTATATCCTGCAATCCAATCATTGCTTTGAACCTACAAAGTTTGGTTCCATCTAAAGCTTTAGTCAACAAATCTGCACATTGCATGTTGGTTGATACATAGGTTAGTTGAATGTCCTAGCTTAATAACTTCTCTCTCACATAATGGTAATGGATCTCTATATGTTTGGTCCTAGCATGATAGATGGGATTAGTTGCAAGGTGAAGTGAGCTTGTATTGTCTCCAAATATTATTGGTGACCTAGTATATAAACCCAATTATGTATACAATAACTTGATCCATATGGCTTCTTGGTTGCATTAGCCAATCCTCTATACTCTGCCTGTGTAGAAGATAAAGCAACAGTAGGTTGCTTCTTTGAAGACCATGATATTGGCTTATCACCTGCAAATGAAATGTATCCAGAAGTGCTCCTTCTATCATCCTTGCATCCTGCCCAATCTGCATCTGAGTAGATCTTAATATTGAAGTCTGAAGTCTAGAAAAAATACAGACCATGATGTTGTGTACCCTTGAGATACTTTAGAATTTTTTTGGCAGCTTCTAGGTGAGGTACCCTTGGCTTGTGCATAAACTGACTTAGCACACAAGCTCCATATGCAATATCTATCCTTGTTAAGGTAGCATAGTTCAAACTTCCAACTATGCTTTGATAACCTGTAGCATCATTAATTTCATCACCTTCGTGTGCACTTAGTTTTAGGTTTACCTCCATTGGAGTACTTGCAACTTTGGTATCCTGCAAATGAAATTTCCTCAACATATCCTGTATGTACTTTTTCTGAGTAATGTAGATTCTAGAGTTAGTATAGACTAACTCAAGTCCAAGAAAATACTTTAGTAGGCCAAGATCATTGATCTTGAAAAGATAAATCATAATGACTCTTTGTAGAAAGTTGATAAAAGTAGGATGATCTAAAGCTCTTCTAGGTTTTTCGGATGTGGCCATTTCATAATAGCACAGAGTTTATTATGATCCATGTGCATTTTGTCTTGGGAGACTATATGATGAGGATATCAAACTTTCTATTTTGAAAAATACACACTTTGATTCATTAGCAAAAAGTGGACTTGAGCATAACACTTGGAATTATTTTCTCAAATGCTACAAATGTTATTATTTTGATCTACTATAGATTAGAATATAATCCTCAATTTCTACTATAAAATTCCCTTGATATGGACAAAGAACATTATTCATGAGCTTCATGAAAGTGATGGGAGTGTTGGTGAGACCAAAAGGCATCACCAAAACTTTGTAGTGCATAAGTGAACAAATAGGTCTTCCAACCTAGGCATGGAAAGTTGTTTCTTATTATTATCTAAATAATGGCCTCTCCTCTATGCAAAGTATTATACAGCCATCTTTTTTTTGAGTAATAGCAATGGTGATGCCCAAGGTGAGCTCATAGGTCTAAGGATTTTGTCTAGATAATCTTGAAGTTGTTTCTGTACCTGCTCATGATAGGGTGCATTATGCGCCCTCAATGTCTCTTCTTGTAGGTGGTTATCACTCTAGGTTGGTGAGTGGCAAAAAACATTTTAAACTCAAACACTATTAAAACTTGTAACTACGTAGTATTGGAAAAATAAATCATAGAAATTTCTATCTTTATTTACATTGATATGTTGAAAATATACATGAGATGAGGTGTGTAATCAATGCTCAAGTTCATGACTTTACAATAAAAATATTTGTTGTACATGAGCACAATGAACTAAACTAACTCTAAAAATGAGATGAAAGGTGCACCATGTACATGTCTGTCTCTCCTTGAATACATACTTCACTTCAAAAGTTCACAAAATCAATCGGGCTATTTTGATTTCTACGTTTATGTGTGCCTCCCAACCCCGAAATCTAGTCTCTTCCTAAGACAAGGTTTTTCATGTCCATCTTCATTATTTAAAAATCCACATGATTTTTGTATTTGTAGAGGAGGTATTGGGGTATCAAACTATAGGAGAGTCCCAAATTATCATAGTGACCTCTATGAACATATTTCCAAGAGAGAGTGAGAGAGAGAGGGGGGGAGAGAGGCAGAGACGGAGGGAGGGGAACTAGGTGGGTGGGTGAGGGCTGCAGGTGGGGTAGTGTGGGTGGGGTCTGCAAGGAGAGAGAGAGAGAGAGAGAGAGAGAGAGAGAAAGAGAGAGAGAGAGAGACAAAAGAGAGAGAGAGAGAGAGAGATAGGGGAGGGGAACTAGGTGGGTGGGCAGGGGCTGTGGGTGGGGCAGTGTGGGTAGGGGCGGCAAGGGGGGAGAGAGAGAGAGAGAGAGAGAGAGAGAGAGAGAGAGAGAGAGAGAGAGAGAGAGAGAGAGAGAGAGAGAGATAGAGAGAGAGAGGGGGAAGGGAGGGTGGGGAACTGGGTGGGCAGGGGCTATGAGTGGGGCGGTGTGGGTGGGGGCTACCAGGAGGGAGGGAGGGAGAGAGAGAGAGAGAGAGAGAGAGAGAGAGAGAGAGAGAGAGGGAGAAAGAGACGGGCAGAGGCATGGGCTAGTTCTCTACACTACAGAGTCTATTGCATTTCACTTGTAGAGAGCCCTTTATCGTTGATTTTTGTAGTCAAATTCTATTCCTTGCTGGGTTAATAGCCTAGTGAAACATTCATTGATTTATTTCTCATACGTGTATTTTCAAATTTTTCCATCAATGTGTATTTGTTATTTCTTCAAACATTGTGTGTATTTGCAAATTTTTCCATCATTATGTCTTTACTATGAAGCAGTATTCCTACACAAGGACATGCCACATGTTATACTCCCATAACGAAGAATCCCTCTTGAAGTAGAAGGAGTACTAGAACTATGGTCCTGGTTCTATCTATTAAAGTAGAGATTTGTTTGTTGTGGTGTTTTTTTCCTTTTGAGTCTTGTGAGTGGGTGCATGAACCATACGCGATTAGAGAGGGAGTCTCTTCACATGCATAAGTTACCCAAAAATTCAAATCATTCTTCCTCTTATCAACTCAACACCCCTTTACCATTAAACCTCTCCTCTGAATTAGCCTCTATAACACTTTCAAAAGAGAATCCTGGACGAAAGCTTGATATTGCTTCAAGCACATTAGAAGTTAAGGCACCAATGGAGGACCTCTCAAATCTCTTGTATAGGGTTAAATATTAAGTACCCTACTTTTAAAGGTTTAGTGCATGAAGATGCAAATGATCATGTAAGGAGGATCATCTCCTCATGCCATGGATTTGGGCTACAACATCTAGATGATGCTATGATGCTATTCCCGACTACTTTAGAGGGAAGTGTCGCATAATGGTGGAACCAATTTGGGGAGAATCACTTTGGCACATGAGAAGCCTTGAAGACATCGTTCTATCAATTATTTTGGCCAAGCCACTCTTATGAGGGAGCCTTTAGATCAACTAGATAACTTGAAGTTACAGGTATGTGAATCTTTTCATGAACTTCATGCACCTAGTGAAACACTATTTTCTCATTTGCCACATGCTCCAAGAGACTTTCTAGCCAAAACATGGATACGGAAGCTCTTTGAAGGTCTTTGCAATAGAATCTTAAGGAATCAATGAAATTAGATGGTAGATTGAATGATTCTGTAGAGGCCGCTTCTTGCATAAACAAGGCTAGAGTGGATTTCGATGTGGGGATTCAAGAAAACTGTGCCGTGAGTTTGGACCCTATTGAGCAACTAAGGAAAGATCTAGAAGCATTAAAGATGGCAATGTCCAAAGTATGAGAACCTTCATTTTCTATGCATATGCTACAACAATGATTTATTGCAATAGCAGCCCATAGAGCCAATAGAGAAAGGATAATCCATAAGCATCTTATAGTACTATATTGTTGCTTTATGGGAGACCATATGCCTTAAAACTTATTGGGATTATGAAAAGGCCATAGTTTAATTGAGATAACACCAAAATCAAGGCAAAATGAAAATTTAATATTATGATTTTTCTATTTTAGCTAGCAAATATGATACAAGAACCACCTTTACCCCCACTACAACCATCGATCGACTCCTATTTTTAGGTAGCCACGGTTAGTGGTAGAATCTAAAACAATGCGAAACTCCATGTAAGGTAATTTGATATATCAAAGACAACAAGTGAGTTTCATAATATGTTTAGGAATCAAATTAAAAAAACAAAACTTTTGGCAGTCACCCTACATGGGAAGACCATGGAGTGACTCATGCAGTATGGTACAACAACTCTTTTAGACTACTGCAAAGAGTTTTTTGGGCAGAGTGTGTTGTCTTTTTCTACAACAACATTACCATGATGTTGTTTAGCAAAAGACAATACACTCTACCCAAAAAAGACCGAGTACATGTGATGTGTACTCTAATGGCAACCAAAATATGATTTCATAACGCAAAATATTATTGGACACAAAAGAGTTAATAAGAATGAACCATGAACCATGTACAAAAAAAGTTATATATTTCATAAATGAAGCATGTACAAGAGTGTGGCAAACCACTGTCATATATGAGGCTTTTTTAAAATGTGGCAAAGCATTGCCATACAAGAATCAAACACAAAATTTTGGTGCACCACTGCCATACACATGCAAAGAATGATCCATATCAACAATCGTGTAACAAAGAACATTCATGATATGAGATAAATTCAGATGAGATTTACAAACAAGAAGTAAAAACCAAGTTTATAAATTCATCACCTCATCGCAAATGCTCCCATGAAACGACCACAAATATACAAAACATTAGAGGAACGTACATGACAAGCTTAACACAAACAAAGTCATTAAACCAAATGGTATTTACAAACTTGTGCCACATCGTGTCATATAGGACGCTGCCCAAATATGATGGTCCAACCCTATCTAAACATGTGGCTGTGGCATCTTGCTATTGGCAATATCGGTCAGGAGTCTCCTGCTGCTCGTCGTGAATCATATCCCACTCCTCAGCATCTAACCATACAGGCTTTGGTAAGCCTGCTCTGAAAGCATCACGAGCCTCGGATCATTGATGGGACATAACTTCATGTGTGGTGTGTAGAATCTAGTCTGAACTGACAAAAGGCTGCCCATGTGATAGCCGAAATGTATGATAAATTGTTTTTGTGATATAATTCTTCCTATCTTTATCTTGTTCCCTTCATTTTAACATAATAGAGTGTCCAAACTATATGGAGAAAAGCTATCGTATATGCTGATGCATTGCTTTTCCGGCCGCATCCATCACTGGAGCTCCATCTTGGTTACTATACATCTTGGAGTCATCATGGTCATGAGGACCCCAAGGTGTACGTGGTGTTCCACGTGGTGTACCACATGGCGTACCTACATTTGAGGTACTCATTCTAGGAGTAGAAGTGGGCAACACAACATTCACTCCTAGAACCTCCTCCTCGAGAGCATGACCTCGACCTACGAGATGGGTCAGCACCTGTATCGCGCTGAGGTGTCGAACGCACATGTCTATCTGAAAGCATCACAAGCCTTGGATCGTCGATGGGACATAACATTACGTGCGGTGTGCAGAATCCACTCTGAACTGACAAGAGGCTGCCCATGTGCTGGTCAGAACTCCTGATAAATCGTCTCTGTGATATAGTTCTTCCGATCTTTATCCTATTCACTCCATTTCAACATGATAGAGTGTCCAAACTGTATGGAGCAAAGTTATGGTATACGCTGATGCCTTGGTTTTTCGGTCGCATCAATCACTAGAGCACCATCTCGAATACTATACACCTTGGAGTCATCATGGTCATGAGCACCTGAAGGTGTATGTGGTGTTCCACATGGCATACCACGTGGCTTACCTACATCTGAGGTGCTTGTTCTAGGAGTAGAAGTGGACCACACAACCTCCATCACACTACTTCCATAACAGCCACCTTGTCCAGACCTACATGTAAATCCACCCCTACAACCTCCTCCTCCTGAGAGTGACCTCAACCTTTGAGACGGGCCACCACGTGTATCACACTAAGGTGTCGAGCACACATGTCTACCACTATAGCCAATAGGGGATGGTTGAAAAGATAGTCGTGGTGGAGTCATAAAGCTAGGAGATGTACCTTTGGTGGGAGTAGCACCACCTGCAAGAGTGATGCGGGCACGAGTGACACAGATGGGAGTGAGGCTGGTAGGA